>PVIA01004427.1:0-138742 GCA_004024845.1 Tonatia bakeri | reverse complement strand
AGGAGAGGAAAGGAGAGGAAAGGAGAGGAAAGGAGAGGAAAGGAGAGGAAAGGAGAGGAAAGGAAAGGAGGAAGGAAAAGGGAAAGGGAAAGGGAAAGGGAAAGGGAAAGGAAAGGAAAGGAAAGGAAAGGAAAGGAAAGGAAAGGAAAAGGAAAGGGGAAAGGAAAGGAAGGAGAAGGAAGGAAGGAAGGGGGAGGGAGGGGGAGAGACAGAGAGAGAGAGAGGGAGAGAGGAACACAGGCACAAAAAAAAATGGCAATAAATACATACCTATCAATAATAACCTTAAACGTAAATGGATTAAATGCTCCAATCAAAAGACATAGGACCATTGAATGGATAAGAAAACATGATCCACACATATGCTGCCTACAAGGGACCCACCTCAGGACAAAAGACCTACACAGGCTGAAAGTGAAGGGCTGGAAACAAATTTTCCAAGCAAACAGATGGGAAAAAAGCCGGGGTAGCAATAATCGTATCAGACAAAAAATAGACTTCAAAAAAGGAGCCATAAAGAGAGACCCCGAAGATCACTTCATAATACTGAAGGGAAGAATCCACCAAAAGACATAAACATTGTAAACATATATGCACCCAACATAGGGGCACCCAAATACATAAAGAAAACCCTAGAGGACTTCAAGAAAGATATTGACAGCAACACAATTATAGTAGGGGACTTTAACATCCCACTGTCAAAAATGGACAGATCTTCGGAACAAAATATGAACAAAGATATTACAGCGCTGCACAATGTCCTAGATTAAATGAACGTCACTAATATATGTAGAACCTTTCATCCCAAAGAAGCAACATACACATTCTTTTCAAATGCACATGGAACATTTTCAAAGACAGACCACACGACAGGAAACAAAACAAGCCTCAACAAATTCAAGAAAATTGAAATCATAACAACCATTGTCTCTGACCAAAAGGGAATGAAACTAGGAATCAACCCCAAGGAAAAAATTCAAACACACTCAAACTCATGGAGACTGTATAACATGCTATTAAACAATGAATGGGTCAAGAATGAGATCAAGGAAGAAATCAAAACGTTTATGGAAACAAATGAAAATGAACTCACAACAGTCCAAAACTTACATGACACAGAGAAGGCAGCCCTGAGAGGGAAGTTCATAGTGACACAGACCTACCTAAAAAAGACAGAAACATTTCAAACAAAAAACCTAACCGTACACCTACAAGAACTTGAGGAACAACAACAGAGACAGCCCAGAGGAAGTAGAAGAAAGGAAATAACCAAGATAAGAGCAGAATTAAATGACATAGAGACTAAAAGCACAATTCTAAGGGTCAATGAATCCAGGAACTGGTTCTTCGCAAAGATAAACAAAATCGACAAGCCTTTAAGCAGACTCATCAAGAAAAAAGAGAGAGGACCCTAATAAGCACAATCAGAAATGAAAGAGGAGACATTACAACTGATACCACAGAAATACAAAGGATTGAAGAAATTACTATGAAGAGATATATGCCAAGAAATTTGAAAACCTAGATGAAATGGACACATTTCTAGAAAAATAAATCTTCCAAAACTCAATGAAGCAGAAAGTCTGAACAGACCAATAACAGCTGATGAAATTGAAGCAGTAATCAAAAAACTGCCAACACACGAGAGCCCTGGACCAGATGGTTTTACAGGAGAATTTTACAAAGCATTTAAGGGAGAGCTAACCTCTATCCTTCACAGACTATTCCAAAAAATCCAAAAAGAGGGAAGACTTCCAAAGTCTTTTTATGAGGCCAGTATCAACCTAATCCCAAAACCAGATAAAGACACAACAAAGAAAGAAAACTCCAGGCCAATATCGCTGATGAACATAGATGTTAAAATCCTCAACAAAATATGGGCAAACTGAATCCATCAATATATTTAAAAAGTCATACACCATGACCAGGTGTGATTCATCCCAGGGATGCAAGGATGGTACAATATTTGCAAATCAATAAATGTAATACATCACATAAACAAAAGGAAAGACAGAAATCACATGATCATATTAATAGATGCGAAAAAAGCATTTGATAAGGTACAGCACCCATTTATGATAAAAACGCTCAGCAAAGTGGAAATAGAGGGAGCATTCCCCAACATAATAAAGGCCATATCTAAGAGACCTACAGCCAACATCACACTCAATGGGCAAAAATTTAGAACTTTCCCATTAAGATCAAGAATAAGACAAGGATGCTGGCTTTCACCACTCCTATTCAACATAGTACTGGAAGTCCTAGCCACAGCAATCAGACAAGAAAAGGAAATAAAAAGCAACCAAATTGGAAAAGAGGGAACAAAACTGATTGTTTGCAGATGACATAATAGTGTACACCGAAAACCCTACAGACTCCACCAAAAAAAATGCTCGATGTAATAAATGAATTTGGCAAAAACAGTGGGATACAAAGTCAATATCCAGAAATCAAAGGCGTTTTTGTACAACAATGAAATATCTCAGAAACAGAAATCAGGAAAAAAATCCTGTTTGATATAGCAATGATAAAAGTAAAATACCTAGGAGTAAACCTAACCAAGAAGGTAAAACACCTATACTCAGAAAACTACACAACACTGATTAAAGAAATTAAGGGAGACACAAACAAATGGAACCATGTTGTGTTCATGTACTGGAAGAATTAACATTATCAAAATGTCCACACTCCCCAAAGAAATGTACAGATTCAATGCAATACCTATTAAAGTACCAACAGTACATTTCACAGATATAGAACAAACACTTCAAAAATTTATATGGAACCATTAACAACCCTGAATAGCAACCATTAACAACTCTGAAAAGAACCCTGTTCTTTTGAGAAAAAAGAACAAAACAGGAGGGATCACGATACCTGATACCAAACTTTATTACAAGGTCACTGTAATCAAAACAGCCTGGTACTAGCATAAGAACAGACACATAGACCAATGGAACAGAACAGAGAGCCCAGAAATAAACCCAAGTCTCTATGGTCAATTAATGTTTGACAAAGAGGGCAGCAGCATAAAATGGAGCAAAAATAGCCTCTTCAACAAATGGTGTTGGGAGAGCTGGGCAGCTACATGCAAAAAAATGAAACTTGATCACCAACTTACACCATACACAAAAATAAATTCAAGGTGGATAAAAGACTTAAATATAAGTCGTGACACCAAAAAAGTCCTAGAAGAGAACATAGGCAGGAAAATCTAAGATATTTCATGCAGCAATATTTTCACTGATATGTCCCCTAGAGCAAGGGACACAAAAAATAAGCAAATGGGACCTCATCAAAATAAAAGGCTTCTGCACAGCTAAAGAAAACAGCATTAAAATGAAAAGAGAACCAACAGTATGGGAAAACATATTCGCCAATGATACCTCAGACAAGAGTTTGATCTCCAAAATATATAAAGAACTCACATGACTCCATTCCAGGAAGACAAACAACCCAATTAAAAAATGGGCAAAAGACTTGAACAGACACTTCTCCAAGGAGGACATACAGAGGGTCCAGAGACATATGAAAGGATGCTCAGTATTGCTCACCATCAGAGAGATGCAAATTAAAACCACAATGGGATACCACTTCACACTGGTCAGAATGGCCAACATGAACAATCAACGAACAACAAGTGTTGGAGAGGTTGTGGAGAAAAGGGAACCCTAGTGCACTGTTGGTGGGATTGCAGACTGGTGCAACCACTATGAAAAACAGTAGGGAATTTCCTCAGAAAACTAAAAATAGAACTGTCTTTTGACCCAGCAATTCCACAGTTAGGATTATATCCTAAGAATCCTGAAACACTAATTCAAAAGAACTTATGCACCCCAGTGTTCACAGCAGCACAATTTACAATACCCAAGTGCTGGAAGCAACCCCAGTGCCCATTAGTAAATGAATGGATCAAGAAACTATGGTACATTTACACAAGGGAATTCTATGCAGCAGAAAGAAAGGCGCTCCTACACTTTGGGCCAGCATGGATGGAACTGGAGAGCATTATGGTAAGTGAAATAAGCCAGGTGGAAAAGACAAATACCATATGATCTCACCTTTAAGTGGAACCTAATCAACAAAACAAACAGGCAAGCAAAATATAACCAAAGACATTGAAATTAAGAACTGACAGTAATCAGAGGGAACATAGGAAGGGATAATGTGGGGGGAAAGGGTGAAGGGTTTACAGGAACAACTATAAAGGACACACAGACAAAACCAATGGGGGGCGGTGGATACAGGAAAGGGAGGTAGGGATGGCTAGGGTGGTGGGGAGGGCAGGGGGGAAAAGGCAGAAAACTGTACTTGAACAACAATAAAATTCACAAGTATTTAATAAAAAAAAACAAAATGTAATGGTTTCATAGCTTTAAATAATTTAAACTTTGCTGAATAATTTGTGACTATGTCAGTTAACCATGCTTTACAATTTAACAAACATATCTAAACCTAAAAGCTATACTAAAGTTTTACAATTTTACAGCACCTTCACTTTTGTTCTTACGTGCCTCTGAGGCAGTAGGGGCAAATGTTATTCTCATTTACGATGAGGTTAAATGATGTGCTAAGGCCAGCTCTGGAAAACCAGATCTTCTGACTTTTAACCCAGGATATTCTCCCTTATAAACCACGTTAGAGAAAGTATCTAAGAATTTCCCCCAGGTTTCACTAATGAGACTTATTTTATTATTTCTTTACTTACATTATCTGTGTGAACAGAATGGTTCTACAAGGCAGTTTAACTTGTGCCCCACTTACAACATCTTATCTGACCTTCCAAAAGAAAAATCAGTGTTCTTTAAGCACTGCTGGATGTTTTAACAGCAAAAAGGAATTCTCTGAAATTTGGTTTTAGAGATTCAAATAACTATGGAGAAGGAGGCAGCTATAAATACTACTTAAAATAACCTTATTTTATACATTCAAAAGTTAATTCCCAAAGGGGTTAAGTGTTGAGCTCCAAAGCTGTTAATGGGAGCAGTACTAGAATCCAGAACATCTAACTCCCTAACCAGAGCTCTTTCCCATAAACCTTAAAACTATCATTGCAAAATTATCTGAGTGTATTAACTCAATTTAAATCATAGTATGAATGTGAAAAAACCAAAGCCATAAAGGGGCCAGTAAACCTTAAATAGTCCACATACTTTCAACGCCAAGTCTTTATTTAAAATTTTTACGAGTGTTTGCATTTGTTGGACACATGGATTATATTTGAGGTCAGCCGCTGTGCTAAACTAGTCTGAGAAGCAGCTGAAGTGAAGAGGGAGCAATGACCCCACATAAAAAAGACCCCACTTCAGTTCTTCGGCCAAATATTTGTCAGAGAATTCAGCCTGCTGAGACCACCTTCAAGAATATCGCTCCCTACAAAATAGCTCAAAGCGCAAAGCTTACTACAGACAGGTCAATCACAGGTGAAATGACTTTTCATTCTCTTTAGTTAAAAATACATTTGTATGGTCATGATTTTTTAAAACTCAACTATTTATCTAGACAGCAGCACATATGGAACTATATTGGAACAGAGAACTTTCATTGCAACTAGGTCAAAATCCAAATCCCTGTTCTTTAACACATGAGTTAATATTTAATCATAGACCTCTGGCGTTTGAACATATAAAAGATACAGCCTTTTCCCTAAATGTTACATTTTCTCTAATGCTAAGGAAGGCAGCAGAACCCAGGCAGATACTAGAATTAATCTCCCCTTCAAGACTGCAAACGTTCTGCCCCATCAAAATAGTAAAACTTGTACCAAGCTGCTTTATCAACTAAATAAGCTCTCCAATTAAAAAAAAAAATCTCCTACAAATTCTCAACTTAAAATACGAGGGGGAATGGTACAGGATAGAAAAGATTTCGGGAGTGGCGAAAACGTTGTTACAATCCCTACCCACTGCGGCTTGATCACCGCGCAACCACCTGGAGTTTCCCGAGCGGTTACTCAAGGCCTGAGCGACGCAGAGAGAACCATGACCCCTAAGGAGCAGACTGGCTTCCTAAAGTCAATCCCGCGCCCCCCATGACCTCCAATGGCTCGAAAAAGGAGCTCTGAATTGCCCGCTTCTTCCACAACTACTCTGCACTCCCTCCTAGGCCAGAGGAGAGAACAGGGTCCGGGGACAAAACAAAAGACACGCCTGCCACTGAGAAAAACCCTATCACCTGGAACTCCGCGAACTCCTCACAGTTCACACCGCCACTGGGCGCCGCCATATTGGACAAACGCGAGGCCCCCTCCGCGAGCCAATCACCACGGAGCAAAGGTGTCCGCGGCGCCGCCTGACAAAATATTTCTAGGGACACGTCCGCGAGAAAGCTGAGCTCTAGGCCTGTTTTCCCCCTAACCTCGTTCACTTCGGAACCTATAACTCGGTTGTTCTTTCCATGCCTACCGCTTTAACACGACCTCCTGGAACTGACCCATACGCGTGGATCTAAGAATGTCGGAACTTTTGAAGGAATCGTTTTACCCTAATCCCATCTTTTTATAAAAAGAGAAACAATTCCCTGCTCTTCCCCTCCATTACCTCTCAAAGCTGAGGGGCCTTCTTCGTTAAGAACTGGGGACCACTTGAAATGTCATGACATTTGTCAGAGTGGGTGCATAAGGGTTGAACAGGTGTTAGGTGTATAATGTTTAGTTTTATAAAAATAGGTAAACAGAAATAGGAAATATACATTAGCCAGAGAGACACTCCCAAAACCAACAAGGTATGCCCCACCTACGTGTTTTTTATAAAGACATACACTGTATATTCATTGAAAACACTGAAATACCGGTTTACCTAGGCAGTATGATTTCGTGAATCTACAGTTCGCAAAGTTATACAGCAGTTACATTACTTTTCTCCTATTTTAAACGAGTACTTTCTTAGATGCAAAGAATAATACGTAAAGGAAAGGTTCATTATACTCATACTCTATGTGAGCATTTTAAGGACGCAAGCCTCAGGTAGTGCCCGCTAGACGCCTCGCCCCCACATTCTCGGGTCTGGCACGTTCGGAGCGCCTCACCCGGTAAGTCCCGGAATACCCGCCCTTACGCCCCTCGCGTCAAGCACGATCTGCTCGCTCCGCCCTCACTTCCCACGAGCCCCAATCACCGTCTCCGCCTACGTCTTTCCCTTTGCGGCCCTCAGTGACATTGAGTCCTCCCGCGGCACCGCTTTCCCTTCCCCGTGGCGCCGTGCGGTTTGGTGGAGTTGGAGGCGATGGGGAGCCTCCGCGGCCTGCTCCTGGCAGCGGGTGAGATGCGGAACTGAATGTGGGGGCGGCGGGCAGCCACCTTGGCCACTGGGTTTGGAGGAATCTTGCAGCCTCCCCAGGCCTGGTAGTGGCTTGGTGCCTCACGCACTCCCCTCTAGTTGCTTGGAATCCTACCCTCATGGTAGTAATAATGGGAGAGAGCAAGGGCTGAGCGAGCAACTGCTGAGCAGACAGTAGGGGCTAGCCCGATGTGACCCTCGCACCTGGCTCCTAACCACACTGCTCCCACCAACGTCACGAGCCCTTGCTCCCCCATCCCTTCCCCCCTCTCCCATCACCAGCCTTCTTGGAGAAGCTCAGCTCTTAATGCACCTGCCATCCTTAGAACTACCTCATTGCTTGATTCAGTCAGCTTTCCACCCTAATCTCTCCCCTCCCTCAGTTACTTATACTTGAGTATTGAGCACGCCACCCCCCCATCTCGAGTTTATCCCTGCTGTCAGAGAAAACCTGTAGTCTGGGGTATCCTATCCATTTAGAGTCTGATTAGACAAAGGATTTAAGGTCTCACAGTTGTTTTTTTTTTAAATGGGGGATTTCTTTTAAACAATTTTGCAATTAAGTACTTTGAATTTCTGCGAGTGTTATGTAAATACGGGATCTGCAGTTTGTTTTCCTAGTGTACATCTGTATAATGGGTGTTTGGAGTCAGAGCTTAACTTGCCTTGGGGAATCGGCTGAGCTTTTGCCTAGTAAGGGCGAAGAAATCGGCATTTGCCTTTTGTCTCTGCCCCAGAGCTAACCATTCCCACATACCTTTATAAAATTTGATAAGTCGCAATGATCGTTCTTTTATTCCTTGTTACCAAATTATTGAAGAGACGTGTAATTCAAATATTAAAGGAAGAATCGTCCCAAACTTGGCTATGGAAATAATACAAAAGTATATTGTAAATGAAGTAATGTTAAAAAAATGTTATCCTTTACACACAGTTTATTTTGCGTTCCAATGGAGAACGGACTGGAAAACATGTCTCAGACTGGAGAATATTGTTTACTTCTTTTACAGCAAATACCCTCTCCACTAAAAGAGAATGATTTCATTGATTTGTTCAATCTGTTGAACTAATTTGCCTAAAATCTTTTGTATATAGTAGTAAAAGAGAATGATTTCATTGATTTGTTCAATCTGTTGAACTAATTTGCCTAAAATCTTTTGTATATAGTAGTCCCCCTTTATTCGTGGTTTTGCTTTCTACCTTTTCAATTTCCCATGGCCAGTCGTAGTCTGAAAATATTAAATGGAAAATGACAGAAGTAAAGAATTTATAAATTTGAAGTTGCGGCGGTTCTGAATAGTGTTATTGACAGGAGAGACCTGTTCTTGCTGATGCATGTAAAGAGTTACAGATAAGCAAATCTATTAGTGTGTAATCAGTTTACTAGTGATCCATTCCTGTGGAAGAAAACAGGACTGGGTAGAGTGGGGGTGAAAGGCAAAGTTTCAGGGCAAAGCAGGGCCGCAAAAGTTGAGAGGCTGAAGACCAGGGTGGCCTGTCCCCAGGCAGCCTGAGGCCAGGTGGCCAGAGGCCCAGTGGCCCGAGAGCCAAGAGCCTCAAAAGCGCCGGAGCCACCCCAGAGAGAGAGAGCGAGTCCTTTGTTCAGAGGACTTACGTAGTTGGTGGGATAGGAGGAAAAAATTTACATATTGATTAACGGGTAAATGTGGTGCCAGCTTTCCTGTGGGGGCGGAATGTGATTACCCAAACTTAGGTATGTGTGGGGTCTGTTAGCCTGGATCCTTATCTTACTCCAGACCCCATTTGTTCATCTTCTTGTAAAGCAAATACTACATGACAGGAGGCAGTTAATTAAAATTGGGACACTTTCCGAAGTTGGTTATGGGCTCTAAGCATCAGGGACTCCCTCCTAAAACAGAGTGACCAGAGGTAGGCAATTAACCAAAGTTGTTTTATGGGCTCTTTCTTTGAGCACCGTGGACATCCAGGTCTCCCACATCCAGGCCTTGGGATGAAAGCGCAGTTTCAAGGCTTTCTTTCCCAGATAGTGGAAACGCTACATAGAATTTCAAGGACTTTCCTTCTTTCTTGCTAACACAGTGTTTCTTGTGATGTTGGAACACCTGGTGATATTATCAGACCAGGCTCAGGACTGCTAAGTTAGCGTGTGAGACATGTCTCCTTCCTCCCTCTGCCTCAATTTACTATTTATTCTACCTAATTGGTAAAAGGTGTTTCCTGGCAACCAGGGTGCCAGACTCCGGCCAGTAACAGTATTGCAGTCTCAGAGTTCTTCCTATGCTGTCTCCTGCCTGACTGTGATTAAATCTTGCATCTTTCCACTCCATCTGTCCCCCAGGTCCAGCATTTACTCTGTATACACTATCAGATTGTTAGTCACTTAGTAGCTATCTCCATTGTTAGATTGACTGTTGTGATGTTGCAGTGCCTGTGTTCAAGTCACCCTTACTTTACTTAAATAGTGGCCCAAAGCACAAAAGTAGTGATGTTGGCAGTTCAGATAGGCCAAAGAGAAGCTGTAAAGTGTTTGTACATATTAAAAAACATAGTATGTAGGGATGGATACTATTCATTGTTTCAGGCATCCACTGGGGGTCTCGGAATGTTTACCCCATAGCAAAGGGGGGACTACTGTATTCCCTTTTAACTATTGTAAACCTTTCAGCATGGTAAGTGAAAGAATCATTGCTCTGTAAAAAAGCTAAAATAGACTGAGTGAGAGGGACTTTGACTACACAGAGCTAAGACCGAAAGTTTATAAGTAGTTCATCTTCTAGCCTTGAGAATGTACTTATGCATTATAAAGATTCCAAAGCCTGTACTGGCTGGTGTGGTTCAGTGGATTGAGTACTGGCCTGTGAACCAAAGAGTTGCCAGTTCGATTCCCAGTCAGGGCACATGCCTGGGTTTCAGCCCAGGTCCCCAACAAGGGGTGCATGAGAGGCAACCAACCACCCAGTGATGTTTCTCTCCCTCTCTGTCCCTCTCCCTTCCCCTTTCTAAAATAAATAAATGAAATCTTTAAAAGAAAGAAGTTCTTTAAAAATATTCCAAAGCCTCTCAGCATACTTTTAATGTTTAAAGAGTTTAACATTGGGCACTCAATCAAAATAAAATTCCTTGGACAATTTAAGAACAATGTTATTCCAGATAGATCCACTGAAGATATTATATGGGCAACTCTTTCCAAATGTTCTTCTCTTAGTGTTTGTTGTTTTGTGAACAAGTCCAAATAATTTGCTCACCCACGTTTGCCCATTTTATAGCTAAATATATTCATGTACGTTATTTTACTTGACTGATTTCTCATAGTAGCCTTCTTAGATAAGTCTTATCATCCCCTCTCATTTTACAAGTGAAGAAGCATAGATCAGAGGGTTAAATGGCTTATCCCAAATCACTTCACTTCACAACATTAGAGCCAGGAAATGAGCCTGTCCTCTAATTCCGGAACTTGTGCTCTTTGCCTCATTCAAGCTGTCTGTTCACAATAAGTGTGTATATGTATTTGTCATGGCTCACTGGGTCTCTGATGTAAAATGAGAGTCATGAACTGTTGTTTTACTTATGAAAAGGAGGCACACAATCACATGCAAGTGAATTTTCAAGTACGAAGACCAATGTAACAAGCAATCTTAACCAAATAATGTAAAGTCTCTACTATCCACAGATTCAGTCAACCACAGATCAAAAATACTAAAAAACAGTTACTTTGTTGCTGATTTATACTGTTTAATTAGGCCTATGATGGTCGCATCTCTACTGAACAAGTATACTTTTTTCTTGTAATTATTTCCTAAACAATACAGCTTACTGGCTATTTACATAGTGTTTACATTGTTTAAAGTATTATGAGTATTCTAGAGGCTATTTAAAGCATTTGGGAAAATGCACATAGATTATACTATGCTATTTTATATGAGACTTGATCATCCTTCAGTTTTTTTTATCTGAGGGGGTCCTAGAACCAGTGCCCCTCAGATTCCAAGGGACCACTTATCCAGAATATTAATAGGAATAAGATACTCTAGGTGAGTAAAATTTCAAATAGCCAAAGCTTAATCCTTCAAATGATGGCCTTTTATTTTTAATATTTTCTGTTGGAAATCTTTGTTATACTCCCTTAACAAACAGAATATGGGCTTTTATGGCTTGAATTTGTTTATTGTTTTGTAGATGTAAGTCAGGGTTACCAGTAACTTGCAATTCTTGGACCACTTCACAAATGAGAGCCCCTGTAAACTTCTGAAATTATAATACATATAACATAAAATTATATTGAAATTTTTATGTTTATATAGCTGTTTATGAGAGCGGGTCCATAGTTTGCATCCATTACTGAGATCAGTTCATATACTTTCAGTTAAAAACGTTGCAGCTAAGCTACTGACCCATACTAGCGTGGGTTTCATGAGGATGAAGACTGGGTCTGATTTGTATTAACTAAATCCTCAGCACTAATCACTCATAGTAGAGAGGCAATAATTTTTTTTTTTTTTTATGAGAGACACTAGGAAGTATCTTGGAACATGCTGCAGGTGAAAGGTGAGTTATCTCAAAGTAGAATAAAATAGAAACTTCAAGTCATTATGTCTGTCTACAGAATAATTACTAGGTGAAAGGAAGGGGAGGGCCTTGTTAAAATGTTTATTTGCACCTTCAGAAAAGTTTTACTGCCCTAAACTCCTTTGACTTATCAGCAGATTTTAAAATGAATTTATTACCACTTTTATACTAATGCAGTGGACCATGGCAGCCCTTTGTCAGTTTAACCCACATCACATATCATTAGAATTAAGAGGCATCTTAGAAGTCCTGTAGTCCAGTCCCCTAATTTTAAAGAGGAAGGAACTTAAGACCGAAGAAGAAAATTGACTTGCCAGGGTCACACAAATACAAAGGTGGGCCATAACCATTATCTCCTGGCTCCTACGTGGATTTTATTTCCACTGCATTCATTGGTTTTTGTTTGTCCTTGGTAACTAACCCTAAATGAGTGCATGCCCTTTTGTCCTGCTCCGGTATTTTGCTTTGCGTATCTCTCCCTCCAGGTTTTGCCAATAGGTTTTTATTAAGCACACACTTTGTGTCCTGTACACTATGAAAGCTCTAAAATGAGTGGACTGCCACTCCTAGGCCTGGAGTTTACTGTAGTGAACATTTACATAGTACCCTTGGAGAGCTTATACATGACAATATATGTTAAGTTTGGGGTTACAGGACAGGTTTTCAGTTCTGTGGTGTCCTGGAGCTGGTTCTAGTGGCTTTGGGTGCCTCTCTTCCCAATCACACAGTCAGAGATGATATATTGGTAGCTCGAAGTCTGCCATGGTGAGGGTTATTGACACACACTACAAATCAGGGCTTTTCCTTGCCAGCCCCTGCCCAAGAGCCAGCATCCCACTCAGAGAAAGGGAAAGTAGTGTAGGTTATGATTATCTACTGAAGGCTCCACTGAAACAGAAGGGATGGGAGGGTAACATGAGCAAAGGCAGGGGTAGGAATGAGTCTGGAGTGGGTAACGGGGTAGGGGGTGCGGAATGAAAGGGCAGTAAGGAGAAAGGGTTATGCTGGATTTTGGTCAGGTGGTAATAGGAGATATGGTGTGGCCTTTTGAAAATTTTGAATCAGATGAGTTTGGACAAAAAGGAAGCCTTTGAGCAGAAGTGATTAAAGAAAAATTTTCAACAATTAATATTCCTGGCCCTGGCTGGTGTAGCTCAGTGGATTGAGCGTGGGCCTGTGAACCAAAGGGTCACTGGTTCAATTCCCAGTCAGTGCACATGCCTGGGTTGCGGTCCAGGTCCCCAATGTAGGGTATGCAAGAGGCAACCACACATTGATGTTTCTCTCCCTCTCTTTCTCCTTCCATTCTCCTCTGTCTGGAAATAAATAAATAAAATCTTTTAAAAAAATTAACATGACTGCTTACATACAACATGAATAGCTGCTACCTGTGAAGATAGTTCAGTACCCAACCAATGTATGAGGTGGTAATGGGAATGACACAAGAGGAATATATCTGGGAAATGTTTTGAAGAAATTAGTATGACTGAGACATAGAGAAATTTAAGGAAATACTAAAGACTGGAGGTCTTTGAGCCTGGAGGACTGAAGGAGTATTGCCCCATCATCTGAAATGAGAAAGTTGGGAAGGGGTGGTGGAGAGGATGGTGCGTTAATGCGTGGTGGGTGGCACTGAGTTCCAGGTGAGGACGGGACTCTCAGTTGAAGACCTGAGGACAAAGGAAGAACACAGTTCGGGGCATGTATGAGAGCCATCAGTGTGGAGCTGATTATTGAAACAGAATGGAGGAGTCCTCCCTGAGAGGAGAGCAGAACAGAGGCAAAGGCAGCAGCTTAGAAAGGCCTGACAGTGTAAATAGGAGGAGGGGGGCAAAGAGGACGTAATAGAGGGTAGAGAGTAGAGGTCAGGGTAAAGGGGGAAAATGGTGTCGAATGTCAAGAGGGACTGAGTCCTTGTAGAAGGACGAGACCAGTAGAGTCAAATGGCCACAAAGATGGAAGAGTGGAGTCAAAGAAGCTAATGATAAAAATCTAAAAAACATATTCGTGTGACTAGAAAGAGATCGTTAATGTTATTAGAACAATTTTAGTAAAATGAGTGGGGAAGAAACATTGTAGTAAACTGGGTGGTGAGGTCAAGGAAGCAGGTGCATACCACTTACTCAGTCATTTGGGCAATGAAAGGAAGCAGATTAGTATCTTATTTATAGGGGCTGTTAAGAACAAGTAAACGTTTTGTCCAAGATAGTGGACTCTCAATGCCACTGTGGTGCGATGAAATAGGAATTCTCATCAAGTATTGATAGAAGTGTAAATGGATTCAGCCTTTCTGGAAAGCAGTTTGTATATATAGTAAGAATCTTAAAAGGGTTCATATCTTTTAATCATCATCTCCTTTAGCCCTCAACCACCAGGATTCTGTATGAGAAAATAATCAGAAGTGCCATCAGGTTTATGTAGAAAACTGTTGGCTGAAACATTATTTGTAATAGTGAAAATGGGAGACAAATCCAGCTATAGGGAATAATTGAATTCAGGTTTTATCTGTGTTGGATATGGCTATCAAAAGTATTTTTAATTAATATCTAGGAAAAGTGTGACATTTGGTATTTAAAGTGTGACAGGTATGGTATTTACTATGTGATTATAAAAAATGTATACGTTGTGTGTAAGCATAGGAAAAGTCTGGGAAGAAATATACCAAGTTGTTATTCCTGGAGAGTATGCTTATGGGTACTTTTATTTATTATTTTTAGCTTCCAAATTTTTTGTAGTGTAAAATGTTAACTTTTATAATTTCAAGGGGTTTTTTTGTTTTTTTTTTTTTTTGAAGAATGGGAAAACAACATTTGGCATGGAAAGGAAGGGTCTAGAGGTTGTGAGAAAAGTTTGGTACAACATTCCTTAGCATGAGGGATTACAGGTGAAAGGCTTAGATAGTGCAGAGTGAAGGACTGGTGTTCTGAGCCTGCAGGGAGGGATGAGAAAACAGATGGAGCAATATGGAATCTGTTTCTGTCACAAAACCGATTTAGGTCAATTAGCTAATAAGGCCAAGAGAGTTTCAAATAGCCCCTGCTGGGAATGGGCTGGAATGTTGATGGGGGAAAAATGATCACCAAGGAGTGACCCCATCTCACTGAAGTGTGGCCACCACATTTCATGTATCTGGTGATACATAGAATTGCAAGACTTTTTTCCATAGAGTTTCCCCCACAACTTAAAAACTGGACAGATGCCAGAGATTTATTTATAAATCTGTTTTTCAACTCTAGAAGATTTTTCCCATAGAACCAACGCTAGAAATGGTGATTAGGGTTCTAGCCAGCCCACAAAAACTCTGTCAATCTGTCTTGCCAATTTTGTCTTTTTTCCTTTCCTTTTTTTTTCCCAATTTTCCTCCCAATTAGTTTTCACATATGTTAGGTTCTCTCCACTAAGACTTACAGTTATCCATTTTCTTCCTTTTTTTAACATTGACAGTAAGTAATATGTCTTTATTAAGAATTAAGCAAGTTTATGAAATTGCTATTTGTAATCTTTAAAACAATGCACTAAAGTCTTAATTTTGTTGTGTTGTACTAAAGGAACAGCAGGATGGTTACACAGTTTTCTCTTCCATTCAGTTTTGTGAATCTAAAGTACTTGCAAATTCTTTTTTTTTTTAAAGCTCTGAGTGAATTTTTTTTTTTTAAAGATTTTATTTATTTATTTTTAGAGAGGGAAGGGAGGGAGGGAGAGGGAGGGAGAGAGAGAAACATCAGTGTGCGGTTGCTGGGGGACACGGCCTGCAACCTAGGCATGTGCCCTGACTGGGAATCGAACCTGCGATGCCTGGTTCGCAGCCCGTGCTCAATCCACTGAGCTAACCAGCCAGGGTAAGTACTTGCAAATTCTTAAGACTGCCTTTACCACCAGATTAGAACAGTAAGTATAATAACCAATTTCTTCATAAGTACTTCAGCATATGTTTTTATATCATATTCACTTATAGTTATGAATTAAAGCAGCCCTGGCTGGTGTGGCTCAGTGGATTGAGCAATGGCCTGAGGACTGAAAGGTTGCCAGTTCAACTCCCAGTCAGGGCACAGGTCCCCAGTTGCAGGTGTGAGACAGGCAACCAATTGATGTCTCTCTCACACTTCGTGTTTCTCTCCCTCTCTTTCTCCCCCCTTCCTCCTCTCTCTAAAAATAAATAAATGAAATCTGTTTTTTTAAATGTCACTATAAAGATCTATTTTTTAAAAAAAATTAAAGCAAGTATATTACTGTGATGGAAATATAGAAATCTCATTCATGCAGTACACAGGGTAATTCTGAAGCCAAAGGGAAAAAATCCTATTCTTATTTTTTAATGTATTCTTATATAATCATCTGCATGATAAATGAGAAAACCTGTGAAGTTTCCCACAGATCAGATATGTATTTTCAGTTCCTCAGAAGGACCTGATATCTACAGCGAATTCATACCCAATTATTAAATGTCATTTCAATAAAACCAAAATGAACCCTACAAGTTCCTATAAACAAAATCTTCCAATGGACTAAGGACAAACAATAATTAATGCAGTCATTCAAGGGATTATGGCTGTTCCTTAAGGAATGCAAGTTCAAACCTGTCAACACCAAAAGTTATCATTTTATATCTATTTATATGTAATTACATTTAAATTCTTTAACAGCATAACATGAAAACAGTCCACAAGCAAAAAATGTGGAAACATTAAAAAAAAATGGGTCATTTTTTAATGTAACTGATAAGATTTTATAGGCTACTCTTGGAAACTGGATCTTGCTAGAGAGAATCCCTTTATTTAGTGGCTTTTCTGCGTGCACTTGACTGGACCAGTTCTGTGTGTTGTTCCAAGAGCTCACCAAAGCAGAGGTCATGCTATATATAGGTAGTGAAAAACAGGCTAGAAGATAAAAAGCTAATTTGCACCATGCTTCTTTCTGACGATATGCTAGACTATCTGCATTCATGATCGTTGTAGGGTCATGTCCTGGTCCACCCATCATTGGTCTACTGGTAGACCTCCAAATATGAAATGTCATGTTGAGGGACATATTGAGACCCAGTGTAAGCCACTGCTGCACGAAGAAACATAATACAGAAGAAAGCATGGATGACGTGTTCTGGAAGTACAAGAGGATTCAGGGTGTTACACTGGTCTATAGGATTACTGTAATCAGTCTTCAGCTCATCAAATGGTGCCAGACGATGAAGAAGATGATTGTGGCAGTGAACAGCAGCGCCAGCATATAGCAGAAGACCTTGAACACGAACACCATGGCTGGGAGCCATGGAGCTCCCAGGAGCAGGGAGCAGGGCAGGGCCCTCTGGGGAAGCCCAGCTATCCAACTCTTTTACACACCTCACTTGAATGCAGTGTAGTGACACCATCTAAAGTGAGGTTCGTGTCTTCCCACTCCTGCTGCCTTTACCCTTCCTCCCCCCACCTCAGGCCTGGCTTGCAATCTGCACTCAGATTTATCTTCCAGAAATACCATTGCTATGTTTGTTTTCCTGCTCAAAACTTCTTTGCCTGTTTCCCAAATCATTTGGGGGGAAGAGCAGGCAAAAGGCCTTTCACTATGGGGGACCGTCGATAGCTACAATACCAGACACAGAGGGAGCTCGGCCAGTGTCATCACTTACATTCTGAGCCCTCGAACACTAGCTTGGACTTCAGTAACAAGGCAGAGTTAGGCTTGTGAATGATGGCAGGCTGGCAGGCAGATCCAGAAGTCTATGTCACGTACAGGAGCAGAGCAAATCAGATTTGAAGCCACATAGATCGGTTCCTTGTCGGAACAGTAGTAGCAAGCCAGTAGGGTCTGATCACTAACAAAGCTCAAAGCAAGTTAATATTTCAGGTTTATTCATTTGTTTTGTTGTGGTCAGCCCTTAGTGCAGTTCAGCTTCGCTTCTAATATGGAAACTAAATCAGTGGTTCTTTAATCTAAATGAGCTCTGGGTGGAAGTAAGAGCTCCAGCTTATTTAAATGACAGACTTACCCTAATTTAATCATTCTTTCTACTAGGTCAATTAGAGTAGCTGTAAACATTGACATGCAATTCATCATAATTATAAAGTACAGTATTAATGAGATAGTTATGTATATGAACTATGCTATACTCAAGATACACATACATGTAGCTTTTTCCTCCTGAGACTTAAAATTGACTGATTCACGAAACAAACTTTCAAAGTACTTTCCTCAGACTCGCCCTTTCCTATTACAGCAAACGTTTTAGGACTGGAAATATCCTATTTCAATTCTAAAAGGATCAAACAGGCATTTGTGGACTATCATAAGTACCGTGTGAGTATTTAGATTAGAAAATCTTTCCATGGGGTGTGAAAAAGGAACATCATTGCCCCAGAAATAAGCTTCTCCCAGTGGAGGTCATGGTAGCAGCTACTGGCCTTCTGGAAAACTAGGAAAAGAGAGTGAGGGGGTTGGGCAAACAGTCTCACACCACTGAGGCAGGATCCGATCTGTGGACTCTGGTCACTCACTGTGAGGTAACTAGACAGTGGCTGCATTCCCCCACAAGGGGCAGCCAGCGGCTATGGAGGAGGGATGTGAACTGAAGCCTTTTCCACAGGGGGATGAAGAGGCAAGGCAACTAGACCAGTGCACACTGTGTCGTTAAGGACTGACTGGTGTATTCGAGACTGACAGCTGGGCATACTCCACAGGGATTCCAAACTTTCAGCGTAACAAGTTAAAAATAACTGATACGCAGAAGTTAGAAGTAAAGCTGAGCTTCTTGTCAGTAAAATAACTGTTGAAGAGGGATTTATTTTGGGCCCAACTGGAGATCTTGTATTAAGCTCTTTGGCTGCACTCTGGACATTCATGAAGCTTATGTTCAATGGGAACTCTAGCTGATTGTGTTGAAGAGCAGTGATCCTCAAACACAGCCGCACCTCAGAATCACTAGAAGAATCCTTCAAAGAATATTAAGGTCTGGGTCCTAGTCCCAGAAACTGGGATTTTATTGGTCTGGTGGCATGGCCCTGTGCATTTCTTCCTTTCTCCCTTCCCCTTCGCTTTCCCTTCCCCTTTCCCTTCCCCTTCCCCTTCCCTTCCCTTTCTCTTCCCTTTCCCTTTCCCTTCCCTTCCCTTTCCCCTCCCTCCCTTCCTTCCTTCCTATTTGTTAAGGTGTTCTGGTGATTCCCATTGGCAGAGTTTGAAATCCAGTTTTCTAGAGCAGTGTTTCTCAAACGTTAATATGTATAAGCATCACTTGGAGGGCTTGTAAAAACATTTTTCTAGACCCCACCTCAGAAGGTTCCGAAGGTTTGGTGTGGGGGTCTGAAAGCTTGTGTTTCTATGACGCTCCCAGCTGAGGCTAACTAGAAGTGTCCTAGACTTTAGAGAATGCGGTATTGGCTTCCATGTGTCTGGCACACAGTAAGTACTCAGCAACTGTTGAATAAATATGGGTGCCTTTTTGATTCTCAAAATTTAATGTTCATTTGGATATCTCATTAAAAATTTTGTAGGTCTGGAGTGGGAACTGAAAGTTTGTATTTCTAAAAAGCTCCCAGATAATATCAACCATGCTAGAGAATAGCAAGGTGTGACGAGGTATAAACTAGTATGTCTAATTTTCTCATTTCCATCAGGGTACACTTGTTAGACGATCTCCACCTGCACATCTTTGGTCTACCCTGGATTGGGCACATCTGCTACTCTACCCCACTCCTTTCTCTTTCCCATTCCAAAAGCACGCTGGAGTGTAAGCGAGTGACATTTTTATAGCAATAACATCAAATCTCTCTAATTTTTAATAGTAACTATCAAGTAAATATAAAATATTTATAAAATATATATAAAGTAAAAACAAAAAGATAATTAATAATACCCAAGTACCCATGTTTTTCAAATACTTTTATTTTGGAATAATTTTAATTTACTGAAAAGGTGCAAAGATAGCGCCGAGTTCTGTGCAGCCCTCACCCAGTTTCCCCCAGTGTTAAGATCTCACATAACCACAGCACATTTGTCAAACCCAGAAACTGACACTAGCACATCACCATTAGCTGAAGGACAGACTATTTGGTTCTCACCCGTTACTCGGTTGTCCCTTTTCTGTTCCAGGGTTCAATCCAGGGCACCACATTGCACTTAGTTGTCGTGTCTCCTTAGTTTCTTCTGATCTGTGACAGTTCCACATGCTTTGATTTTTATTATCTTGCTGGTTTTGAAGAATACTGGTCAAATATTTTCTAGAATATCTCTCAGTTTGGGTTTGTTTGATGCTTTCTCATGATGAGAATAGGATTATGGGTTTGGGGAATATGTTTTATGACTGGTGGCTTTGTCCACTTTGTGTCTTTCCTGTGAAGTCACTATTTTTTTCCTTTCCATACTCTGTTCTTGGGAAGTAAGTCACTAGGTCTGACCCGTACTCAGGAGGGAAGATTATCTGCATATATTAGCAATTTCTCTTTAAGGAAGATTTCTCCCTTCTCCTTCATTTATTCATTCATCTGGTTATTATTTATATCAGTATGGGCTCATGTATATTATGCCTTGAGTTATAATCTATTACTGCATTACTTACCACATTCCTCAAATTATTTCATTGTAGGCTCTGTCAGATCAGCTCCTCTGTCCCTTTACACGCCCCATCCTTCTGTTTTTTGAACACTTTTGTTCTTTCTGGCGCTACAGGGTGTTCCATATTCGTCTTGTGTTTTCTCTGCTGCATCTTAGAATCAGCTACTTTTCTCCAAGGAGCTCCACTTCCTTTTTTTGGATAATGGTATTTAGAAACCAAGATCTGGGCATTGAGTGTGTGTATTGCTACTGATGTGTCACTGATTCCAGGCTCACCCAGTGGGTGGAACTGGGAAATATGTATATGTATACTAAGCCATGTGTATACAAATAATTATGTTTATATCTGTCCGTTATATCTTTGTGTGTTTACAAATATGTAAATAACATACAAGTATGTAAAACTAAAATAGTTGATACAGTGTTCTGACTCTGATCTGGCACCACAGGGTTTATTCCAGTTTTCCACCCCTGCTTTTGGAACTCCTTTCTCTGACAGTGAGAAAACTGGATCTCATTATCTACCATGTGGTTTTGTTTTCGTTTTTGTTTATCATCACTCAAAGACATGCTTATTGATTTTAGAGAGAGGGAAGGGGAAAGGGAGAGAAACATTGATCAGTTGCCTCTTAAACATTCTCAACTGGTAACCAAACCCACAACCCAGTATGTGCCCTGGCCGGAAACCGAACTCACACCCTTTGGTTTACAGGACGATGCACCCAACCAAGCCGCTCCAGCCGGGGCAACCGTTTGTTTACTTGCTTGTTCAGCCCTGGTATACTTGTAAAGTAGTTTTAGAATTGTTAACCCATGCTCATGTAAAAAAAAAACAACAACCAAATTTGTCAATTAGAGTACAGTATTTATGTATGGTTCTTTTTGTTTCTAGTCTTACAGTTTCTAGTCAAAACAATGTTTTTCAAAGTTATTTAGGTCAGCTTCTTTTTTCCCCCACCTTGAAGGTTATGAGGTTAGATTGTGTCATACATTTCTTTTTTTTTTTTTTTTAAGATTTTACTTATTAATTTTTAGAGATGGGAAGGGAGGGAGAAAGAGAGAGAGAGAAACATCAATGTGTGGTTGCCTCTCACATGGCCCCCACTGGGGACCTGGCTCGCAACCCAGGCGTGTACCCTGACTGGGAATCAAACCTGCAACCCTTTGGTTTGCAGCCCGTGCTCAATCCACTGAGCTATGCCAGCCAGGGCAGATTGTGTCATACATTTCTAATACAGTTAGATACATTTATCACATTCTGCATTCTGTCCTGGGATTTCTCCAACATCCTGGTTGATATTTTTATTTATTTGTTTAATTTTTTTAGAGAGAAAGGAAGAGGGGGAGAGAAACATCAGTGTGTGGTTGCCTCTCACATGCCCCGTACTGGGGATCTGGCCCGCAAGCCAGGCATGTGCCCTGACTGGGAATCGAACCTGGTGACCCTTTCGTTTGCAGGCTGGCACTCAATCCACTGAACCACACCAGCCAGGGCCCTGGTTGATATTTTTAAATTTGCATATATTAAAGCTCTTTGTGATGTACAGTTTTATGAGCCTTGACAAATGTCATTTTTTTAAGCAAATCACTGGCAAACTTCATAGCTAGCAACGTACTTGCAACATACCTGACAACTGATCTTGACAAAGATTAGGAAACACTAACTTAGATAATTTTTTTTTTAAAGATTTTATTTATTTATTTTTAGAGAGGGAAGGGAGAGGGGGAGAGAGAGAGAGAAACATCAGTGTGCGGTTGCTGGGAGACATGGCCTGCAACCTAGGCATGTGCCCTGACTGGGAATCGAACCTGCGATGCCTGGTTTGCAGCCCGCGCTCAATCCATTGAGCTATGCCAGCCAGGGCTAACTTAGATAATTTTTGAAAAGCCTCGTTGTTGTCTATCATTTGTTGAACCTTCATTTATCATCACAGATTCCCAGAGATTGATCATGTCCCAAGTCACATCACTGATGCTTATCTCCAGGAAGGTCTTGAAAGATTCTGAGAAAAAAGGTGTCCCCACCTCTCTGCACTGCCCATCATGGATTTGGAAGTGGTTTTTAGGGAAGGGAAGGGACAAAAGGGTGGAAGCCAGTACTCGAACCAGCCTCATCCCAGCTGACCTAGCTAGAGCTGTGAGGCTTCATCTTGACTTCCTGCTGGGGCCCTAGGGATGCAGAGCTGTCAACCAGGGACAGCCTGCAGGTTCAGCCAGAGGGCTAAAGGGCTGTTTTCCTTTTCATTTGTGTGTTTGTTTTCAATCGTGGTCCACCAGAAAATGGAACATTTTTGGCTTGGATGTCTGAGGCAAAATGTACTAAATTAAAACTTTTATGCTTTTTTTTGTAATAGCAAAATAAAAACTGAGTCCACATCAAGTACTTCATTTTTTTAGTTATGTCAGTTCTTTAAAATTATTTTTACGTTAGTCTGTTATTTCTAATATGTCTAATGAGATCATATTGATGTTTTAATCAGCATTTATACCTTAAGGAGTTAAAAATTATTGGCATCCAGTATGAAGTGGCAGTAAGAAAAAGTTGGGAGGTATTTTCTGATCTACATAAACCCCCTCATACCTTCAAGTCCTTACCCCCACCTCCACCTCAGGTACCTCTATAATCTCAAATCCTACTTTTTTTCACATTATTCACTGTCTCAGAACCTGTCTAGGGCCCTTGCACTTACTATTGTTTCTGTTTGGACTATCTGACTATATATTTCCTCTCTAGCACATACTATCTAACTATATATTTTTTTTCTCAGTAGGATGTAAGTTCTGCTGGCATAGATTTTTATCTATTTTTGTATATTGTCTGGAACAATGCCTAATACATGATAGGTACTCAATTATCATTTGTTAAGAATCTGCAAACATGCATTTTATTTGTGTGACTGATATAGTAAGTAGGTATGCAGGTTAGCATTTTTGCTTTATTATTACCTAAATTTCTATCCTTCTTCACTGTCTGTTATGTTCCATTCTCCTAAATTGCCTCTGCTCTAATTAAGAGGGATGGGGAAGGGCAGCCACCAAAGGAAATAATTATTGATTCTGTTTCTGTTTCCTATTTAGAGAGCAGAGTCCTTCTAGCTCACTGCCAGTGGCCTCATTCCTTTCTGTCTCACTGCCTGCCAGAAGGGAATGGGACAGGATGGTGTGAGATGGGGCCTGATGGTCTCATGAAACCATTGCTTCTCTGGGGAAGATGAAAAAGTCCTGGAGATGGATAGTGATGACAGTGAATTGTGCTGATAGTGGTGCAGGGTGAATGTGCTTAATATCACAGAACTGTACACTTAAAAATGGTTAAAACAGGCCCTGGCCAGTGGCGCTCAGTGGATGGAGTGCTGGCCTGAGAATCAAAAGGTTGCTAGTTTGATTCCCAGTCAGAGCACACGCCTGGGTTGTGGGCCAGGTTGTTGGGGACCGCCCTGCCTGGTCTTAGGAAGCTGTGACCCCCCATGACTTAGGCTGAGTGAGAGACCTCTGGACCAGGAGCCACTAAGGAGACAAAAATCTTATTCCCCTGGCATGAACACTACCTGTTCTGTGCCTGGCTTTTAATGCTTGATCAGTTAGCCAATGACGGGTAACAGTTCTCTAGGATAGAGATTGAACCTAAGACAGGCATTGATCATGTGAAGGCCTCTGGGATGAGACTCATGGGGCAATGGAAATGAAGGGGCTGTGGAAAGGAAGGGGTGATCGACCTCAACCCCTGCCCCCTCTAAACATGAGTCTTTGTACTTAGATGTGAGAAATCCAAGTCTCCTGGCTGCCTCTGTCTCCTGCCCTTCTCAGCGCTAAGCAAATAGCCAAAGGGGCAGCTCAGACTGGAGACGGTGGACCCCCGGGGTAATCAGGCCTGGGATATAGAATATGCAAGATCCTGTGAGATCTGTTTGCTGGAGGATGTTATTTACTTGGAATTTAAAGGCACAGACAGAAAACCAAAACTAGCCCTTTGAGCCATGTAGTCCTTTCATATGATAAAACTCCAATCTCTGCCCAGAATCACAGCAGGAGTTCTGTTAGCATCTTTGTAAGTTATCTGTTCCCTTTGATCTTTTTTGCCAGACTGTGAATCCACAAATTGAGTCTGCTTTCTTAATAAAAACCTACTTGGGTAGAGGAACAGGACGCTTTCCACTAGAGAAAGTGGCCATGCTGTCTATTCCCCCACAGAATCATGGTTGTTTCTGTGTATGATATTTCTCATGTTTCGACAAGAATCCACAGCAGAGATAGATACTGCAGGGTGGTATCATTCACAGCAAGTCCCCGGTTGGGATGTGTGAGAGGCAACTGATCAATCAATGTGACTCTCGCACACTAATGTTTCTCTCCCTCTCTTTCTCCCTCCCCTCCCCTCTCTAAAATAAATTAAATCTTTTTTAAAAAGTGGTTGAAATGGTAAATTTTGTGTTATGTATATTTTACCACAGTTTATTTTAAAAACACAGTGGTTCTCAAAGTGTAGTTTCAAACCAGAAGTAGCAGTTTTGCCTAGAAACTTGTTAGAAATGCAAATTCCCAACCTCTACCTCAGAACTATTGATTCTGAAACTGGACGTAGTATGTCCAGTGTTTTAACAAGCCATTCAAGTGGTTCTCGTGCACGCTGAAGTTTGAGACCACACAACTAAATAATTCTGTTTTAATCTTGAGAGCCATAAACAAACTTTTGAAAAGCTTCATAGAATTTTCTCATGCCCTGGTAACTGCATAATTATCTTGGTCAGAAAAAGTGTTCTGGAAATGTTTTGAAGATTAATGTTTTAAGTAGTGTTTCAAAAAAAAAACACCCAATAATGTTTAGAGTGCCTGCTGTGTTTCAAGGATCTTGCCAAGTGCTCTAACATTTGTTTTTCCATTTAATCTTCACATCTGTCCTGTTGAAGTAAAAGCTACATGAACCACATTTGAAATGAGGAAACAAGCCCAGCTCAACTGTAGTTTTTACTTGCTTCCACGAAGTGGCACTGATAGTGTGGTTACTGAAACCCATGCAAAGCCTTCTGGGAATACAAACCTAGAAAACTGGAATAAATGAGGCGTCTTAAAAAGAAATAAAAAATTAAAAAAAAAGAAAGAAATCAGACTGCAGGTAACCACAAATCTTTACACAAATAGAGGTTCAGACTTGTGGTATGTTAAAATAATGACTTCTGAAACTCCACTCCAATATAAAAGTAGTGAAAATACTGCGAAAAATACTGAAAACCAATTTTTGCAGTCCTCTAGAAAATAACCAGAGGCTTGTGACAATCTGACTAGCATTTTTCTAAGAAAAAGCACTTAATTATGGTAAGAACAGCAAGAGTTGTGCAGTTTTAACTGATTCCTGTTTCCTCTCAGCTTCACAGTAGCTTTGAAAACTAATGGCCCTACAATCACAGGAGCCATGGAAACCAGCAGCCTAGAAGGCACTGAAGAAGGCAGAATGGACTTGCAGTGGCCCTAAACCCCCAGCCCAGAGAACTGTTGTTATTTGACCTGTCTGGCAGTTCCCTGGAAACCTCTATACTCACAGGCCTTTCTTCTTTTCTTATTTTCTTCCTCCCCTCCTCTTCATTCCCTTCCTCTTTTCTTTTTTCTTCTCTTTTCTTTTCTTTGCTTTTATTTTTACCTGACTTAGAGCTACTTCAGTGCCAGTAGTTCCCCTGTCCCAGAAACCCCACCCTGGAGCATGGCCCAGCACAAACACAGTCCTTCAGCAAAGGCTGGCAAACCTGTTGGTGGAATGCAATTAAAGAAATCTCTGTCCAGTTATTGGCTGACCACCAAGTCAACACAGAACACAGACTTATGTGGCAAAACACAACAGAAGGAAATAAAGGGAATATAGATCAGTGAAATAGAATGGAGTCTAAAATAAACCTCACATATTTGGTCAATTGATTTTCTGTATTGTGTTAAAAAAAATCTGAGAGGGGAAAGAATAGTCTTTTCAACAAATGATGCTGGGAGAACTAGATATCAGCATGGAAAAGACTGCAGTTGGATCCTTTCCACATACAATGTACCAATATTAACTGAAAATGAATCACAGCCCTAAAAGTTAAACTATAAATTCTTAGCAGATAACATAGGAGTATAGCTTTGTGACAAGGTCACAAGCAACAAAAGATAAAATGGGTAAATTAGACTTCATCAAAATTAAAAATTTCTTATTTAAAGGACCTCATCAACAGTGAAAAGACAACCCGTGATATAAATGGGAGGAAATATATGCAGTTGTATATAAGATAAACAACTTGTATCTAGAATATATGAAGAACTCTTACAACTCAGTAATAAAAAGACAACCAGTTAGGAAATGAGCAAAGGAGCTGAAAGAACATTTTCCAGAGAAGATATACAAATAGCTACTATGTGAATGAAAGACCCTCATCATCATTACTCACTAGAGAAGTACAAATCAAGTCCACAATGAGATACCACTTCACACCTGCTAGAATTGTTTTAATTTAAACAATAAATAAAAGCAAGTGTGGACCGTGGGCCAGGATACAAGAAATTGTAACCCACATACATTGCTGATGGAAATGTAAAATGCTGCAGCCACTTAGAAAATGGTCTTGCAGCTCCTCAAATCATCAATTGTAGAGTTACCACATGACCCAGCACTTTTCCCTCATAGTATGTGCCCTGAAGTAATGAAAATAGATGTTCCCTCCAAAACTTGTACACCAATGTCCATATCAGTATTCTTAATAGTAGCCAAAAAGTGGAAACCACCTAAATGTCCATTGACTAATATTTAAAGAAATTCTGGGATATCTTTGCAATGAAATAAAGTCTATCAATAAAAAAAAATTAAGTACTGCTAAAATGCTACAACATGGGTAAACCTTGATAACATGCTGGGTGGGCCCTGGCTGAGTAGCTCAGTTGGTTGGAGCATCCAATACGCCAAGGTTGCAGGTTCGATCTCTGGTCAGAGCACATAAAGAATCAGCCAGTGAAAGCATAAATGGGTGGAACAGCACGTTGGTATCTCTTCTGTCTCTCCCTCTCTCAAATGAAAAACAAAAGAACTATTTCTGCATAAGAACAGACACGTAGATCAATGGAACAGAATGGAGAGCCCAAAAACAAACCCAAGTCTCTATGGTCAATTAATATTCAACAAAGGGGGCAGAAACACAAAATGGAGTAAAAATAGCCTCTTCAATAAATGGTGTCGGGAGAGCTGGACAGCTACATGCAAAAAAAAAAAAAAATGAAACTCGAGGAACAACTTAAACCATACACACAAAAAATAAGATGGATGAAAAACACCATAAAGTCCTAGAGAAGAACATAGGCAGGAAAATGTCAGATATTCCACACAGCAATATTTTCACTGATAGGTCCCTTAGAGCAAGGGACATAAAGGAAAGAAAAATGGGATCTCATCAAAATAAGAAGCTTCTGCACTGCTAAAGAAAACAGCATTAAGATGAAAAGAGAACCAACTGTATGGGAAAACATATTTGTCAGTGATACCTCAGACAAGGGTTTGATCTCCAAAATACATAAAGAACTCATATGACTCCACTCCAGGAAGACCAAAAATCCAATTAAAAAATGGGCAAAGGACTTGAACAGACACTTCTCCAAGAACATACAGAGGGCTCAGAGACATATGAAAGGATGCTCAGTGTCATTAGCCATCAGAGAAATGCAGATTAAAACCACAGTGAGAAACCACTCACACTGGTGAGAATGGCCATCATAAAGCAACAAACCACATGTGTTGGAGAGGATGTGGAGAAAAGGGAACCCTAGTACACTGTTGGTGGGAATGCAGACTTATGCAGCCAATGTGGAAAACAGTATGGAATTTCCTCAGAAAACTAAAATGGAACTGCCTTTTGACCTGGCAATTCCACTGCTAGAATTATACTCTAAGGATCCTGAAACACAAATTCAAAAGAACCTGTGCACCCCAATGTTCATAGCAACTCAATTTACCATAGCCAAGTGCTGGAAGCAACCTAATTTGCCTATCAGTAAATGAATGGATCAAAAAACATACATTTACATGATGGAATACTGTGCAGCAGAAAGGAAGGAGCTCTCCTACCTGATTCAGACGCTGGCCTGCAGAGTCCGTGTGTTGTCGCTGCAATAAGCAAATTCACATGGACTACAGAAGTCCTGTGGAAAAAGGGGATGGCATGGCCACTCTCTTGAGAGAGGGCCACGATCCTTGCCTGGACAGGCTTTTATTGCTTTTCTGGGCACATTACATCACAGATGGTCCTCATTTACTATGCACAGGTTCGTTTTAGGTGGTTACCTTTCACAGAAGACAAAGGAGGGGATGTTGCTAATTACATCACAGAAGAAGGATATTTGCAAATGCAAAGGGAAAAAGTGGTTGAACTGGTTACACTCATCCTTGGGAGGTTTAGCATAGATTTTAGGAAGTTACTTTAAAGATAAACATTTAAAGATAAAGATACATAAAGATAAAGTAAACATTTTCTGCTTCAATCCAGGGTAAGGGAGTTCTAGCAAAAGCAAACCTCCTAGCAGCCTGGGTACAATGCAGGCCTGATTCCCCACAGGAGAACCTATTCATGGGAGTGGATCCTGTGTGCTGGACCTCGCTCCCCACTGGCCTTTCCAAGTGGGGGCTGGGTTACATTTTCCACACCACGTGGAATGGTCCCCTATACCTATCCTTTGTAGCAGCATGGATGGATCTGGAGAGCATTAAGCTAAGTGAAGTAAGCCAGGTGGTGAAAGACAAATACTACATGATCTCAACTATAAGTGGAACCTAATCAACAAAAACAAGCAAGGAAAATATAACCAGAGACATTGAAATTAAGAACAAACTGACAATAAGCAGAGAGGAGGTGGAAGGGGATAATGGAAGGAAAAGGGTTTTCAGGGACATCTATAAAGGACACATGGACAAAACCAAAGTGGGCTAGGATCAAGGGTGGGAGGTGGGGAGTGATAGGAAATGGAGACTACTGTACTTGAACAATAAGTTTTTAAACATACATTTGTTTTGTTTTTAACATTTTATTGACTATGCTATTACAGTTGTCCCATTTTCTCCCCTTTATTCCCCTCCCATCTGCATCCCCCCACTTAGTTCATGTCCATGGGTCGTACATATAAGTTATTTGACTTCTACATTTCCCATACTATTCTTACCCTCCCCCTGTCTATTTTCTACCTACTATCTATGCTACTTATTCTCTGTACCTTTTCCCCCTCTCTCCCTCTCCCCTGTTGATAGCCCTTCACATCATCTCCGTTTCTGTGATTCTCATCTTGTTCTAGTTGTTTGCTTAGTTTTTGTTTTTGCTTTTGTTTTAGGTTTGGTTGTTAATAGGTGTGAGTTTGTTGTCATTTTACTGTACATATTTTTGATCTGTTTCTTAGATAAGTCCCTTTAACATTTCATATAATTAGGGGTGGGTGGTGATGAACTCCTTTAACTTGAACTTATCTGGGAAACACTTTATCTGCCCTTCCATTCTAAATGATGGTTCTGCTGGATAGAGTAATATTGGATGTAGGTCCTTGCGTTTCATGACTTTGAAACTTCTTTCCAGCCCCTTCTTGCCTGCAAGGTTTCTTTGGAGAAATCATTTGACAGTCTTATGGGAACTCCTTGTAGGTCACTGTCCCCTTATCTCTTGCTGCTTTTAAGATTCTCTCCTTATCTTTAACCTTGGCTAATGTAATTATGATATGCCTTAGTGTGTGCTTCCTTGCGTCCAACTTCTTTGGGACTCTCTGAGTTTCCTAGATTTCCTGGAAGTCTGTTTCCTTTGCCAGATTGGGGAAGTTCTCCTTTATTATTTGTTCAGATAACTTTTCCACTTGTTGCTCTTCTTCTTCTTCTGGTACCCCTATAATTTGGATGTTGGAACATTTAAAGATGTCCTGGAGGTTCCCAAGCCTCTCCTCATTTTTTTGAATTATTGTTTCTTCATTCTGTTCTGGTTGAATGTTTCTTTCTTCCTTCTGGTCCAAACCGTTCATTTGAGTCTTGATTTCCTTCTCTTCACTGTTGGTTCCCTATAGATTTTTCTTTATTTCATATAATGCAACCTTCATTGCTGCCTGGGTCTTTTTTATGCTGCTCAATTACCCACTGAGTTCCTGGAGCATCCTGATAACCCATGTTTTGAACTGTGCCTCTGATAGTTTGGCTATCTCTTTGTTGCTTAATTATATTTTTTCTGAAGCTTTGATCTGTTTTTTCATTTGGGCCATTTTTTTTTTTTGTCTTGGCATACCTGTTACATAGTAAGAGGTAGAGCCTTAGGTGTTCACCAGGGCGGGGCAACCCTTCTCACTATGTTGTAGGGAAGGGGTCCAAGGGGGAAATGTGCTACTTGCTCCACTCTCTGCTGGTTTTCAGTCACTTACTCCACTACCCACAATCAAATTGGGCCCTTCTGGTGCTGATTCCTGGGTGGGTGGGTTTGTGTACATTCTAGGACCCTATGGGTGTCTCCAACAAACTCTTGTGTGAGTCTGGGAGTTTTTCCCACTACTGTCTCAAGCCACACAGGTGTTTTCAGTCAGAGGCTTGGAGACTTTATTTCCCTGTGCTGGAGCCCTGGATTTTGAGGTCTGTCTTGCTCCCTAGTTGTTCCTCCAAGTTTCTGCATGTGAATATGGGACCACCCAGTCTGCAAGCCCCTGCCTCGCCCAGGTCCTCCAGGCCAGCCTTGCTGCAAGTCCTCTCCACCAGACTGCCCGTTTCCACCCCTCCTACTGGTCTGGATGAATGCTTCTTTATTAACTCCTTGGTTGTCAGACTTCCATACAGTTCAATTTTTCTGTCAGTTCTGGTTGTTTTTTGTTTTTAAATTTGTTGTCGTCCTTCTTTTGGTTGTGTGATGAGGCACAGTGTGTCTACCTACACCTCTATCTTGGCCGGAAGTCCTACATTTGTTTTAAGAACGCATCTATTTACAAGCTATGTTCACTGGAAAGACTTGAAAACAACTGGGGACAAACCCAATAACAATGACCTTCCTTCCTTAAGGCGTCTCTAAAAACATTTCCTTTTTAAAAGAACCAGAGCACCTTGTAGGCAGTGAGCATCAAAATGAGTCTGGAACATATTGTTAGAAAGTAGGAGAACTGTCAGTCATCACTGAGTACATGCTGAAAGGACTTGGGGGAGCCCAGTTAGAAGAGTTCCCAGTGACTTATGATGGGCGCATCTGAGCATCAAAAAGAAAAATAACTGAAACGGAGTGGACCACATCACATGTTAAAATGTAAGAGTTCCTTTTGCTGCATTTAAACAAAAGGTCTCCCATGGAGGTTGCAAGAAAACCAATTCATTTAATTTGAAAACTAGCCAAAGGGAAAAATCAAGCATTTCCCCCACATTTTCTGTATAACTTTTACCTTAGGATAATCAAATAGTTAATGCAGAAAAGAATTTTCCTAATGAATCTAGCTAAAAACATCAGATGAAAGTTTGGTGGGGAACTTTATAAGAGGTAAGTCAGACTGGTATATCATCTACTCTAATCTTAACATGGCAGAGACAAAATCAATATATGCCTCTTATCCACACAATATCACTAGTAGAAATACACAATATCACTAATGACATATTGCTAAAAAATTCTATCTTGAATTTGATCAAACCTCAGACATTTGTTTACAAGATACAGGGTAGTTAGAAGAATACGTTAAGCAACACTATGGAGATGCAATCAAAATCTTAAATGAGGGAAATTCTGTAGAACAGATGACCTAGTTTCTTCAGCAAATCACACAAAAAAGGAAGGGGGCCAAGCAGGGAGACCTACACAGGAGGTATCAACCACATTCAGTATATGCACCTATTTAGAATAAAGCAACTAAAAAATTTTTCAACCATTCAGGAAATGGAATAATTTTATGATAATATAAATTATTTTTTGTAATACAAATGGTATTTTAGATAGAATTTTGAAAAGGTGTTGCTTTGAGATGCATACTGAAGTATGTATAGAAAAACTAATACAATGTTTGGGATTTGCTTTAAAATAACCCAGTAGGGAATAAGTAGTAGGGTTCAGATGAAACTATTGGCCATGTATTGATAATAGTTGAAACTGGGTGGTAAGTATATGGAGGTTTGTAATACTACTCTCTGTAGGTGCTTAGAATTCAGATTTTAAACATTAGCCATGGCTGGTGTGGCTCAGTGAATTGAGTGCTGGCTTACAAACCACAGGGTCACATTTTCGAGTCCCAGTCAGGGCACATGCCTGGGTCGCAGGCCGGGTCTCCAGTAGCGGGCACGCAAGAGGCAATCACACACTGCTATTTCTCCCTCTCTCTTTCTCCTTCCCTTCTCCTCTCTCTAAAAATAAATAAATAAAATGTTTTAGAAAAAATTAACAACCAAGGCCCTAGCCTGATAGTTCAGTTGGTTAGAGCATCATCTGGATATGCCAAGGTTGCAGGTTTGATCCCCAGTCGGGACATACAGAGTCTACCAATGAATGTATAAATAAGTGGAACAAAAAGTCAATGTTTCCCTCTCTGTCTCTAAGGTCAATAAATAAAATTAACCTGTATATTTATATATAATAATATAATGTTATATATTTATGTATGTTTATGTAGCTTTAAAATTATGCATAATTCATAACTAATCCAAAATTGATTTTTAATTGGAGAATTATGGTCTGGAAGGAACAGGTGTTCTAGAACCCCCATTGCAATTGCAGGTTCCTACTCATAGTTGACAACAGTAGTATTGGCAGTGATGTTTTGGTTTATCATGTCTGGGAGTTTGCTAATCTTTACCGAGACAGCTGGGTGCCATAATACATAGTATTTCCAACTGAACCATTATTGTTATGATAAGACATGTGAGATGTACTTTTTATAAAACTTATAGCTGATAAAATGTTGTAAATTCCTAACTTTCTAATCAGCAACACATGTATATTTTAAAACGACACCAAGCTTAGCATCTCTAAATATAGTGCATATATCTTACAAATAGAGTAGTATATTCATTTTCTTTTTCTTAAACATTTTACTTACATACTTTTTAGGGAGAGAAGAAGGAAGGGAGAAAAAGAGGGAGAGAAACATCAATGTGCAAGAGATACATCCATTGGTTGCCTCTTGCATGCCCCCAACTGGGGAACCTGGGCTGAACCCCAGGCATGTGCCCTGACTGGGAATCAAACCTGCAACCTTTTGGTTTGCAGACCAGCACTGAATCCACTGAGCCACACCAGCCAGGGCTATATTCATTTCCTAAATGAGCTGATTTTGTTGAATATATACTTTGCAGGCATGGTTATTTTGAGACAACAGATTTTCTTTCTCTGAAACATTTTTCTCTCTTTTCTAGGGAATTGTAGGTTATGCGAAAGAGATGCTTTCTCATTTCTAAGGCTTACCAGAAACTCTGATTTGAAGAGAATAAATGGATTTTGCACCAAACCACAGGAAAGTCCAAAAACTCCACCCCGTAAGTTTTTATTGTATTTTCTAATCATGGACTCGGCAGCTCCCAAAGAGGACAATTGGCATCAAAAGAACATAAGTGACAGGTGTTGACAGGGGTACTACATCATACTGTCATGTAGTTCAGGTCTCCCAAATTGTACTGACATTGGCTGTGCTCACAGGTAGCAATGATTCTTCATTTTCCTCATCTGTCATGTTTATTTCTTGCCTCAAAGATTGGACTGTCACTTTTTGTAGGAGAATAGAGGCACCAAAGTAAGCAGTACTTTAGAAATATTTTAAGGAACCCTAAAGATAACTAAATCAAGAAATGATGTTTTGGGTAAAATATGATCTGGGCTAAGCTCTAGGTTGGGCATGAACGTCAGCCACGTTTAGTCCTGTCCCTAACTCAAACCCTTCTCGTCGCCGCCACTATGGGAAGAAGGAGCAGAATTAATGAACCGTAGGGTCCCAAGAACTGTTTGCTTGTCACATCTTCATGCGAGTACACTTGAGCCAAGCAGGTCTTGGCAAGTGGAAAGGAACCATCCTCAAAGAATATTTTTATGAACAGCTTAAAAATGTTTGTAGCCTTTGACCTGGTAGTTCACTTCTGGGCATCTGTCCTAAGGAATAATCCCTACATACAGGAAAAGTTTTGAGTGTAAAGGTGTTTCCATTTTTTAATACATAATAAAAAATGAGAAATAAATCTAAATGTCAACTAACCGGGATTATTAATTACATATGTCAGATCTACCTGATGAGATTATGCAGCTGTTGGAAATGGTGCTTATACATACCATGTACTAGCATGGAAAATGCAACCAAGTTACTGAACAAAGCAGGATACAAAATTTTAGATTGTGGATATGGCACAAGCATGATCCAGGTATAAGTCACACATACATACATACATACTTATGGGGATAAGAGTTATGAGACACACCAAAATAAAAATATAGGGATTATGCTATGACAAGAGAACTAGAGATGGTTTTTATCTTTTTCTTTTTCTTTTTTCACATCTATCCTTTCTGAAGTGTCTTCAATAGGTATGTGGTACTTAAAATGAGAAGGGAAAAATACTATAATGAGGGCTGTGTCAAATGCTAGAAGTTTTAGGTAAAACTACAGTAGTGCTATTTCTATACTTCTAAACCTCTTTTCTTGATTTTAGTTCCTTGGGTTTTTTTCCTATTGACTTTCCTGCTCTTTCCCTGTTAACTTCTGATTAAGTGATAGGAACACGTAAACACAGGTGTGGAGGTGGGGCTGAGTGTGACATGTAGGTAACGGTCAAGGAGAAGGTCTGTCTGCTGGAGAGATGGAGGCAGCACGTAGAATTTGGATAAGATTATCTCCAAGGTCCCTTCTACCTTGACATTCTGTGATTCCCTAAATTTTCCTGCTCCTTGCCTTCAGTGACTTCCCCTTTCTTTAACAGACTTTCTCTTACAGTCTGTGGTTTTGTACCTTTCTTATTTATCTGCCTCTTTGGCCACTCCTTTTTCCTCTGCTGCCTCTTTCTCCTGAACCCTGTCTGGGTCATGCCCAAGGCTCAGCCCTTGGCCTTCTCTTCTTTTTCGCCTTTGCTGATGATTATCTCCATTCCTCATTAATGCTCATTAATGAAACCGACTCAGATGGCATATATTTAGACCCAGTAGTTCTAAAATGACACAAAGAACATTTTTTTGTTATTAAATTTGAGAGTCATAATCTCACATAGGTAAGATATCTTGTCTTGTTTTTTCCACAGACACTTACAGACACCGAGTGCCATTACACAAACCTACAGATTGGGAGAGGAAGATCCTGATATGGTCAGGCCGCTTCAAAAAGGAAGAAGATATCCCAGAGACTGTCTCGTGAGTGCTATACTTAGGGTTATAAGCAGCTTTTATTTCTCACTGATTTGTTTTGAAGGAAAAGGAGTTTCTCTGAGTCTGACTATTTAAAAACTTTTAACCAAATTTTAAAAGTTTTCACATTTTCCAAATGTCTCCTCTTTGTCAGGTATCTGGAATAAAAACAGTTCTAGGAAGCCGGTATCTTATCGTTGATATGTTATGTAGTGCCTAGTGAACAGCAGATACTCTGAAGTCTACTGATTAGATTTCTCCTTCTCCTAGCTACAGAAATGTTACTAAACAGTGAGGTTCACTCTTTGTAGTTTGTTTTAATCCAGGTGTATCAGTTACCAGTGACAATAACCATGCAGTTCACTCAAGTGCTCAGACATTGGCATAAAAGTATTTCCTGGATCTCTGGGATGCAGAAAAGAGCACCTTCTGTCACCAACTTTCTTAAACCCAGCCTGGCTGGGATCTTGGGACTCTTAAAGAGTGTAGATGATGAGTACATGCTCCTCTAACCCAGGGTTTCTCAACCTCAGCACTTGACATTTTGAGTCAGATAATTTTTGTTGTCGGGGGCCATCTTGTGCATTATAGGATGTTTATAGCATCCCTGGCCTCTTCACTCTTGTGTATGCCAGTAGCACTCATTAATGACAATAAAAAATGTCTCCAGAATGTCCCCTGAGGGGACAAAAATCACTCCCAGGTGAGAACCAATGCTTCACTGATTGGTTTGCATCTCGGCCAACAGAGATTCTGAGAAATAGATGCCATCTTCCCAGTGGGGCATCATCCTCCTCAGAGACGGGGACTTGGGACAAATCTCCTATTCATTCCCTTCTCGCAAGAAAACTGTTCCTGCACCTTCTGGTTTCTGGTTTCAAGTCATGATCGCAAAAGCTGTGGTTTCATTCAGGGTATCTTTGTCAGAAAGATAAGTAGTATTTGCCTCTGTGTACAACACCTTTAAAAAAGAGTCCTTCTGCTTCTGCATGTCAAATTAAATGGCACATTATTTTAAGAGGAAAAATTATTTCAGTGGGAAAGCCCTACACCATCTTTGCTCAAGTGACAATTATACTCTTGTGGGAAATTTCAAAAGTGACATCAAATGTGTGCCTGTCCCAATTTCTTTATGAAAGTCCCAGCAGAATACAAGCTGGTATACACCCATGGACCTAACAGGTGCTGTGTGGACTTTGCTGTGGAATACCTTCTTCGGTTGGCCCCAGATCTGTAGGTGGTTCCCAGATCCCCTCTAGCCCAAAGTACTGCCTGGTGAATTACCCTAGAAGGCCTTTTTCTGGGCAACCATCTTTCTTTGTGTTCATAGTTCTAAACAGACGCTGCTTAACTTGCCCATTGTGATTACTCCCTGTAGAATGGAGGGCAGCATCACGGCCTTATTTATGTGCACTTTTCTATTTTTTAAAAAATATTTTATTTATTAATTTTTAGAGAAAGGGGAAGGGAGGGAGAGAAACATCAATGTGTGAGAATCATCGACCGGTTGCCTCTCACACACCCCCAACTGGGGACCGAACCTGAAACCCAGACATGTTTCCCTGACTGGGAGTCGAACCAGCAACCATTTCATTTGCGGGATGACACCGGCCTACTGAGCCATAACAGTTAGGAATTTTTAAATGTTCCCTCAAAAGTAAACTATATCACTTTTCATGAGGATTATAGTACTTCAGTTGGAAAAGTACCAGTTCACATAAAATATTGTCAACATGGGTAGTTAGTTTGTGGTTGGGGGGATCTTAGATGCTCTTAATAGAGCAACTCACCGTCCTTAGCCGTTTTCTCTGGTTTCTCCCACCTGCAGGCCCAGCCAGCCTCAGTGCTGGGAGTGCTCCATGCACGTTGTTGCTTCAGTGGGTCCCAGCCCTTACATAGCAGTGTATATGCTTTTGGGTCTCCTCCTACTACCTGCTGTGTCCCAGATCCTGTGCTTCCTTCCAAGCACTTTTAAAGTACTTTTTGTTCTTTGATTTAAAATGTAGTATGTGTTAAAATGGGGGTGAGGGGGTAGTTAGCACTCCAATCCCATCATATAGAGATAATCATTTCTTATTTATAACCCACTGAGTAGCCCAGTTCTCTGTTCTGTGCCCATTAGGCCTCTACATGCCCAGCCCTAAAGCTCTACCAAACAGTCAAGTAATAGAGCTTCAACCCCCTGCATAATCACCAAAGTGGAAGGGCCTTCTCTTCAGACTTTTTAAAAAAGATTTTATTTACTTATTTTTAGAGAGAGGAAGGGAGGGAGAAAGAGAGGAAAACATCAATGTGTGGTTGCATCTCCTGCACCCCTACTGGGGAACTGACCCGCAACCCAGGCATGTGCCCTGACTGGGAATTGAACCAACAGCCCTTTGGTTCACAGGCCAGCACTCAATCTACTGAGCCACACCAGCTAGGGTTCTTCAGATGCTCTTGTTTGGCCTCTCAGCTTTCCCATAAGAATGATAATCTAACTTTAACCCTTAACTTTCCATTAAGGCACATGGATCTGTATTCAGTGGACAGGTTAAAGAGGCACTAGCCAAAGAACTAAAGTTCACTGTCACTCAGTTTTAGCAAAACATTAGTTAAAGGATAAACATTAAGGGAGTATTCTGTGAAGGGTCTTTATACTGTTCCAGATATTTTCAAATCTACTCCTGATTCAGGTCAGAGAGCAGAAAAGTTGGGTATAAGGAGCACATTATTTAACTCTCTCCTGTGTTTTCTTTAGAATTGCGCTTTGTGTTGAAACTTATGAGGCTCATTGCAGTATCTGTTGTCAGGATATTATTCAGAGAATCATTATATCACAGAATATCTTCTTGAGAACCTCAAGGAGAAACAGCTACTGGTTCCACTTTTAGCTTTGGCTGCTAATGTGAAACTTGAGAGCCAAACTCAGGGCCCACCATAGCAAGCATAGATTAATATGTGTTGCCTTTTTGCAGGGGACTTTGTTCCTGGTTTCGCTTTCTATCTTCACACTTTCTCTTTTCTGTTCCACTTCAGATTTGTGCTATCTTATTGTATTATATGTAAATAAAAAGTGAGTTGTGAAAATGCCCCATTGTCACTAAAGTCCTACAAGATCTCCAGGCCCACCTCCTTTTTTATATTAATAGGCACCACTCCACTTCTGATTTGTGGTACAGAGCTTTATATCCTGCTGGCAACTTCAGAAAGTGAACTCTCTCTCCTGATCTCATTGTATTGTTAGGTTTGAGATGCTCGATGCTGCAAAGAACAAGGTCCGGGTGAAGATCAGCTACGTAATGATCGCCCTGACAGTGGCAGGATGCATCTTGATGGTTATTGAGGGCAAGAAGGTGAGAGTGGACTTCCTCTCTATCTCCCTTTTCCACAAGAGGCAATCAGGGATGGACCCTCGTGTTTATTCTCTGAGAAGAGGAGGCTACTTCCTACACAAGAAATTATAAGACACAAAGTAAGGTACAGTAGGGACAAACCTAGCAAACCTAGGATATCACGTCTGGGGATAAACAGCAAATCCTAACCTTGGCAAAGAGAAGGACTAAATTTTGTGCAAAGTAAAAAGTATTTAGTTTCATAAAAAGTATTTAGTTTCATAAACAGATTTCATAAATAATGTGAAGGAAATATGACACAAATTTAATGATAGCTCCGTGCATGTCTGTAAAGCACTGTCAGTACATGGGCTTGTTTATCCCCCTTCCAACTGCCTTAATCCTGGTGAGCATTCTTACCACAGTCTTGGCTTCGAGCTCAGCCAAGCTGGGCCGTATGTCTAAAGACCATAGCTCCTTGGCAGTACCTAGGAATTCAAGTGCAGAAATCACTGTAATAGGTGTTATTAATAACTATCACTAAATGACCTGTCTGCCAAGTATTGTACTTTGCTGTTATCTCATTTGAACCTCACAACACTGCAAGGTAGGTACTATTATTAGGACCGTATTTATAGCTAAGGAATCATAGCTTAGAAAGCTTTAGTACCTTGCCCAAGGTCATGCATCTCCCTAATGGCAGAGCCACAGTTTGAACCTCAACCTAACTGAGGTGATAGTAAAATTGCTCCCACTCACTGAGTGCTTATATGTAGCAGGCAGTTAAGCTCATTTAATTACCACAATAACCCTAAGAACCTAAGAGGTAGATTCTCTTAGTAAGTGTTTTATAAAAGAAGAATGTGAAGCTTAAAAGATGTTAAATAGCCCTGGCTGGTGTGGCTCCATGAATTGAATGCTGGCCTGTGAAACAAAGGGTTGCCGGTTCAATTCTCAGTCTAGGGCACCTGCCTGGTTGCTGGCCAGGTCCCCAGTAGGGGGTGCATGAGAGGCAACCATGCATTACTGTTTCCCTCTCTTTCGCCCTCCCTTCCCTCTCTAAAAGTAAATAAATAAAATCTTTTAAAAAAAGATGTTAAATAGCCCCGGCTGGTGTAGCTCAGTGGATTGAGCATGAGCCTCCAAGCTGAGGGGTTGCTGGATCGATTCCTGGTCAGGACGCATGCCTCGGCTGTAGGCCGGGTCTCTGGTTGGGGGTGCATGAGAGACAACCACGCATTGATGTTTCTCTCCCTCTTTTTCTCCCTCCCTTCCCCTCTCTATAAAAATAAATAAAAATATTTCAAAAAATAAAAATAAAGATATTAAATAATTTCCCCAAATTCACATAGCTAATAAGCATCAAGATAAAAATTAAGAGCCAAATTTGCAAGTTATCAAACTTCATATTGTACTATCTTGTGATTAAAATAGTTACTTTTATATGTAGCAGCAATGGTCAGATATTTATTTATCTGTTTATTCATTTATTTTGTAAAAGACTTTATTTAGTTATTTTTAGAGAGGGGAAGTGAGAGAGAAAGAGAGGGAGAGAAATGGTGATATAAGAGAGAAGCGTCGATAGGTTGCTTCTCGTATGCGTCCTTACCAGGGACTGAACCCGCAACTCAGGCAGGTGCCCTGACCCAGAATTGAACTGGCAACCTTTTTTTTGCAGGACAGTGCCCAACCAACTGAGCCACACCGGCCAGGACTAAACAAACCTTTATTTTAATACCATGTATCTCAGCCTCCCTTTGGAAAGAGATGTCTTGTATCTATTATTACATTTTAAAGGATTTTCTCTCAACCTGGTGATAAGTGACCTCCTTATTCCAAGAGTCTAGAGTAAAAGGAAATGAACTTCTAGCTCTCCTTAGAGTCTTGGAATGGAACATACTAGGATCTCCTCTAGCCTCATCCAAGGGTATATACACTGTGTTCTTTAAAGAGTTTTATTTAAGAAGAAAGGGAAGGGCGTAAGAGAAACGTCATTTGGTTGCCTTTTGCACTCCTTCAACTGGGCATGTGCCCTAACCAGGAATCAAACTGGCAACCTTTCACACCCAACCCACTGAGCCATACCAGTCAGGGCCACGCTGTGTTCTTTAGAGAGTTTCTCTCCTGTTTTGTATCATAAAACTGTACTATCTGCTTTTTATGGAACTATTTCTAAAAAGTTGGTAGATGCCACTGGAGCGGGAAACTTTTGAACTTCATGTGAATCAAAAGAGAGAATGTTTTGTGCTCACCCCCTACTTACCATGCAGTCTCCTCTCCCTCCCATACCTAGTTCTTTACATATGAAATTACACAGATGTAAGAAAATACCACCTTATAGGGTGACAGTGTCACTTGTTTGGTATAAAAATTTTGAAGCTGGTCTACTAATACAAGCTTCACAGAGGGGGAAGCAAGGGAAGAGGATGGGTGCCTCTCCCCCACTGCTGTTCGCTCTCAAACGATGGACTAGTAGGATGTATGTTGCTGGAAGTCATCAATGGTAGTAGTTGGTGAAGTCTGGGATCCCCAAAGCTGAATGTTTTGGGTAAAAAAAGGAGTAAGGAGCTACAAGAGTGTGAAAGTTTACAATGATTTGGAGGAAAAATGGTAGCAACAAAGAAAAGCAAAAGGAAAGGGGATAAAAATGGAAACGAGAAGGCATTTAATATTGAAGGCAGTTAACAGGGGGAGAGGCTAGAAGATGGAATGAATGAGGCCAGAAGGAAGAGCAGTGCTTGAATGGCTGGACTACTGTACTGGGAGGCATCAGAGGAAGCGGAATTCACCTGGAGGGGATTGTGGGGCCCGGCGTGCAGCAGGCCCATGTGTTCTTGTACTGTTCCAGGTACCCCACTGACATCAGTGCAAGGTAATGACATCACTCCCAAATGGGCATAAATAATTACTTGTTCAAATTGTTTCATTTTAGGCTGCCAAAAGACACGAATCTTTAACAAGCCTGAACTTAGAAAAGAAAGCTCGTCTGAGAGAGGAAGCAGCTATGAAGGCCAAAACAGAGTAGCAGAAGTATCCAGGTTGGCTGGATTTTGAAAATCCAGGAATGTTTCAGCAACAGCCTGTACTAAAAAGAATGTGGTATGAGGATCCACTTCGTGCAAGCATGGTTGGTACAAACATACCATTTCCCTGTTTTGCTCTAGAGGTACAAATAAATTTTCTTAAAAGAACTGACTTGTCGCATTTATGGCTTCAATGCAGGCTAAATGCAGTTTCTCAAATTTTTGATAAAAATTAGAAAATGAAGCCCTGGCTGGTGTAGCTCAGTGGATTGAGCGTGGGCTGCGAACCAGGTAATGCAGGTTCGATTCCCAGTCAGGGCACATGCCTAGGTTGCAGGCCATGTCTCCCAGCAACCACACATTGATGTTTCTCTCTCTCTCTCCCTCCCTTCCCTCTAAAAATAAATAAATAAAATCTTTAAAAAAAAATTTAAAAAAAATTAGAGAATGAAAAATGAGACAACTTATTTTGACTTTAATATTAACTCTCCCTTAAAACCTGGTACCGTATCTATCTTTGATTCCCATTGCCAAAGTGACTTCTCCCCAGAAGCCAAAATGGCTTTTCTGCATTTCTCTCTCTCCTTTGTATTCATTCTGGAGACATAAGACAGGCCAGCTGAATACATTGCCCAAGTGCATTTAGGGAGCTTCTTCTCAGAGCCCTGGTAAGCATTCAGACCATACTTTGCCATTTTGGCATGTGCTGGCAGACAGAGGTGTCCTGGCGAGGTGAGGAGAGTGATCTGGCCACAAGTTTCTGAGAACTTTGAAATCCCAGCCTCGTGGTGTTGCTTGGGGCCAGCACGGTCACCTATTCTGCTCCATGGCTTCGAATTCCCACCTGGTCCTTCTGCTGCTGACTTTACACTAAATTCAGTTATGAAAATCTATCAAATGCATTTTCTCATTAGTATTGAAAGATCAGCATTTGTACCTTTGGGATGCCAAGTTATCTCATATTTAGGTATGGGTGCTAGTTTCTATTTTAAGTATTTCATTTATTTTCTCACAAGTAAAAATGGATGACAGTCCTCATAGCCGTATCAACCTGCTGGGTCTCCTAAGAGGGTTGTAACAGATTAAAAAGCAGTGTATGCAGCTGTTTGGGAACTTAGTTTAATAAAATACTCAGTAAAATGTAATACACCAGTCTACCTATAGCTTCATAATCTATCTGATGTTAATGATGTCTGTCTATATATTTTAGAATAATTTGACCATAACCACTTTTTAGATACCAAATTCTTTGATTTTTATCACTTAAAAATTATGAAAAAGCCTCATTTCTCATACATTTTAACAGATTAGTTTTTCATGATTATTTTGGAACACTTATGTTACATCTTATGTTACCTACCTAATGTTACTGTCATCTTAACACTTATGTTACCTAAACCAATGTTATAAATATGAGTAAATTTTAATACAATTAAAAAAAAAAAAGGTAGTTTGCCCTAGCTGGTGTGGCTCAGTGGATTGAGCGCCAGACTGCAAACCGGGGGGTTGCTGGTTCGGTTCCCTCAGGGCACATGCCTGGGTTGCAGGCCAGGTCCCCAGTGTGGGGAGTGCAAGAGGCAGCCACACATTGGTGTTTCTCTCCCTTTCTCACACTCTTCCCCTAAAAATAAGTAAATAAAATCTTTCAAAAAAGTAATAAAATAAGTAATCTTTCTTCATAGAACAATTACCATTATTAACTTCTAAAGAAGCATTTTAAAGTGTTGTATCTTATTTATTATAAAAATGTTTCATTAAACCAAAGCTCATAGATGTTACAGTGCGGCAAGAATTTACACAATCATTTCTCATTTTGTGCCATTGTATTCAGTAACTTATAGTGGCTATCTCTTTATGGGTTAAATAGAAATTTCTTGGCCAGAATTAGATAGGCCTGCCCCCATCTAATCCCAGTAACTTATAGTGGCTATCTCTTTATGGGTTAAATAGAAATTTCTTGGCCAGAATTAGATAGGCCTGCCCCCATCTAATCCCACTTCTCCCAGTATCTTCACATACTAACTTCTTAGCAGTCATACCCTACTAGTAACTCTAATATCTTATGTGCCTGAGAACTAGTCAAGCAAATCAGATATAATGAGCACTAGTATAAGATTCTAAAGAATACAAAAGAAGACAGGTTTGCTTTTAATACTTTCAATTGTTGTACTATCTTTTGCCTAATTTCTAGATTTCTTTCATCATGTCTTTATAGATACTGGGCAGAAACCATTTTCTATTTGCTAAAAGCCCTATTGGAATAAAGTTAATATGTGAGGCTCTGCTCTACTCGGACACTTTTAATTTTAATCAACAAAAATAATAGTATGGGGAATTGATTCCAAAAATTTAGTGAAAGCAGGTGAAGAATGAAGTGTTGGTGGTATAATTTGCTGTCATATATCAAACATTACTTGAGTCCATTGTATATACAAAAAGTGAGAATACAAAGATGAATAATATGACATACTTATTGACTCCATGGAGCACATAATATACTGGAAACATGGCCCATGAAACTATTACAGTACAACTGATAAATGACATATTTTAACTTTACTAACAAACTATAGAAATAGCAGGAAAACCTAACTCAGCTGTGAGTTAGGTCAGGCAGGCAGTGATGGCTCCACAAAGTGGTGATGTCTGAACTAAGTTTGAAGCATGGGTGGGAGCCTGTGGGTCAGACACACAATGCAAGAGCAGCCTCCCACTCAGACATTTAGTTTGCTTGAAAATCATGAGAGTGCACAACCTGACAAGGCATCAAGGGGTCCTTTAGTAAAATGACATTTATAATGTTTTAGACGTTCAGAACGAACCTAACCACTTGTTTTTCCCAATCTGCTGGCTTGATTCCATGGACCACTTCGCATCCTGTCATGTAGGCTTATCACTTAAGTGTGTGAGTGGCATCTGACATGCACCTTCAATCCATGTAGACTTGCTTTTCCAACTGTCGTGTTTTGTAAATTTAGATTACAGGTCTTAAAATCTTATATAATCCAAGACAAAGGTAAAAAGAAATATGAAACCATGCCAAAATTAAAAGAAACCATCTTTTTAAGTATATTTTATCCAATTTGGCTGTACTGCTTGCTTTCTAAAAAGTTTAGTAGTTACTTATCCACAGTTTAATTGTTTTGTCATTTCCTAATGCTGCTGATGCAATGATGTTTTCTGTAGGATGACAAGCTGTTGAGATTACAACATCTGTATGACCTTGTAATTTCTGTACAATCTCTTTAGTCTGAAGATTCCAAATGTAAACCAGGTTATCCTCTGAACCACACACAATCCACTTTCCACCAGTAACTGAAAAATTGGCAAATATGCAGTATTTCTCATTCTTATGACCGGTGTATGTCTTCAGGCATCTACCTCTACTGTAATCCCACAGTTTAAGAGTATTGTCCAAAGTTGCAATGAGAATATATTTACCATTTGGAGAAAATTTTACAAAAGAGACAGGCGGGTTATGATCGTCAACAAGCATTTTTAAACACTGACCCGAAGCAGCATCCCAGATTCTACAGACACCATCATAGCTACCAGACACTATCAAGGACCCATTACAATTAAAATGAACAGCAGAAACTGGGTCAGAATGAGCAGACAAAGTTTTGAGACACTTGCCCGTTTTCACCTCCCATATTTTCACACTCTCATCAAAAGATCCTGAAATTACGAGGTTGGATGGTGGATTGAAATTACAGCAAAACACATAATTACCGTGTCCCTTAAGCGTTTTCAAGCACTTTCCAGATCTCACATCCCAAATCTTTAGAGTTTTATCATCTGAGGCAGAAACAAGATGAGTGGAATCTGATGACCAGTCAACATCTGATATTTCCAGACTGTGACCATAAAGTGTCTTCTCATATTTTCCATCATAGGCTCCCCAAATTATAATTACTTTATCAGCAGAAGAACTTGCTAGCCATTCTCCACTGGGACTAAACTTAACCGATGACACTGCTTCCGTGTGCCCCACAAGAGTGCATCTGAGAGCATAGTTCGGGTTTTCAGACTCTTGTTTGCTGGGATTGGCTGATGAGGTGAGGGCCGACTCTGCTTTGACGTCTGACTCCTTCGTTGTCATGGCTCTGAGGCTCCAAGTCAGTGGGTTGGCTAGGCGTCAGGCCCTGAACCAGGCAGCCCGGTATTTTGTCTTTCTGCCCAGCAAAATGAAGATTAAAGCATCAAACTGAAAAACAAACGGTCTTTAGTGATTATAATTTCTGGACTGTCTCTAAACTACGGTATACACTGATTCAGCAGCATGGATTGGACCACCGGTTTTTCTTCACTCCCCCTGTAAACAAATACTTGAAAAGTATTATTAAAAAGGCCTCATGCGTTGTCGGCAAGTAAGGTATTAATGTCGGGTATTTTGCGAATTTACAGAGCCTTCCAAGGCGGCGGGGCGGGGTTAAGCTCTACAAAAACTATTTCTCACCGCCCCTCCCCCCAACTCAGACATCTTTGAGAACTCTGAGCGACCCTACCAGTCTGACAGACTTTAGGTACTTGAGCATGAATGCATCACGGCTTTAAACAGAAAATTTCATAAGCTAAGAGAAAACCTGCGTAGACACTATTACTTGAAACTCGGACCTGACGGCTGCATCCAGCAGATACAAACGGAACCGCCCCACCGCGTAAATCTAAAACAGCCGGATAGACGGCCAGCGCAGGCGCAGAGAGAGCACTGCCCCACCCACTCACCCACTTCCTCCGAGTTGAGGTGACCTATGGGACAGGCCTTCGTGCGCTTGCGCAAATGGAGAAGCCAAGGTTTCCTTCCGGTGTTCCTTACGCAGGCTTTCTGCACCGCCTCCCACAAGCAAGTGAGCACTGCTTGCTTATCCGAGTGGGCAGGTAGCCTGGACTGTCCCAGACGTGACAGTCTAGCGAGGAAAGCAGTGACTGAATGTATGTAAAAAGTATTTTTCTTTTTGCAAACCGTGTGACAAGAAAGGACTGCATCATTAGCTGCAGGGTTAAGCCCACATTTGGGACGTGAAACGCCCAGGCAGTACGCATTTCGGAAATGTATCTAAGGTAGTCGACCTATCTGGGCGCTACTGACTACGTGGAAGCTCCTGCTTTTCCTAAACAGGAAGGATAAAGTGGTTGCGTCAGGGGCCTTTAAAGGCCAGTGGTTAGAGAGCGTGACGTGGTGGTAATTCAGGGGGAGAAAGAGCAACCGTTTTAGCACTTCCTTATGCTTTAAGCCTCTAAAGAAAATTCTGGAAAGTTCAGATTTGCATAGGTGCTTAAGACAGGAAGGACAAAGTAGTAGGTGGAATGGGGTAAGAAATGTGTAAGGTTACTCGTAATTAGGTTGTAGAGACCTTACCCTAGTTTTAAGAAATGAGTAGTGGCCGTGAAAGTGTGTAAACCATACGTGCTTTTCAGTTGTAAGTTACTCTCTTTATACAAAAACAGGTTTACCAAAAACTTGGTAGTGTCTCCAATCCTCCAAAAAAAGAGTGCCCGAGAGAATCAGTGTTGTTTTGAAAGGTTTTTCTGGTAGCGGGGTTGAAGTCAAAACGCAAATATCCCTCATGTTTTCAGTCAAGAACCGAAACATTAAGAACAATGGGTTTCCTTTCATATAAAGGATAATTGAAAGTCGTGCCCTTTATAAGGCACAACAGCACAATTAGGTCACATATAATACTTTAAGACTCTACTACTTTAGTTTGGAATTTAGACAGGAGTTACTTTAGTTTGGAATTTAGGAATTGCACAATGCTTTAGTCTTGGATGCAAGTTAATGAGATAAACACAAATGAGGTTCTGGGAATGAAAAGAGCATCTTTAAAATGGTTTGAAGCTTCCATTTATATGCATTATGCCACTCGGCCATCTTAGCCATCACGGACCATCCTTCTGTAACATTTTAAAGAGACAAACCTTTTCCACTCTAATATATCTTAAAGTTCAATTTTGATTAAACTCTGCCTTCTCCCTATTAGCCTATTACTCTGATTTTTACTGGGAAGCGTAGAAACACCCTAAATTCTGCATCAATTGAAATTATTTCCATTATACTTCATTCATTAGAAGTAAATTTAAAAACACTTCAGAAAACAAAATGTAGGCTTTGTTTCAAAGAACTTAACTAAATCTGTATTTCTCCAATAACTGTTCTGTGCTCTAGGGGAGTAAATAAGGAGAAAATTAGGCAAGGTAAACACAGGACATGAGGGCTGCCATGGGGTGTTGTGCTGGAGTCAAGTTAGCCCAGTAGAACTATCACAAGCATGATGAGAAGGGGCACACAAGCATGTCGTGGTAGGAATAACCAGAAAACTTTCTTCGTATTTCCCAGAATTTGAAAAAAACTTCCAGTATTAAAATCAATTTTTTAAAAAAGTATATTTTATTGATTGTGCTATTACAGTTGTCCCATTTTTTCCTCTCCTTTATTCCTCTCTGCTCTGCATCAACCCCCACCCAGCATTCCCCACCCCCATGGGTCCTACATGTAAGTTCCTTGGCTTCTCCATTTCCTACACTATTCTTAACCTCCTCTTGTTTTTTTTATTTTAAGAATAATTAATTTTATTTGCTTTTAAGCCATTCTCAAAGTGGAAATTAAATTTGTATGAAGTTTTCTAAATTCACTAAAGGTAAAAATAAATGGTATCTATGGTTATGTTTTTTTCTTCTTTAACATACGTATACCCCTGTTGTTTTTCATTCAGGGTGTGGTCTTTTATTTAAAATATATTTTGTTGATTATGTATTACAGTTGTCCCATTTTCCCCCCTTACTCCCTTTCACCCTGCAAACCCCTTCCCATGCGAATTCCCCTCCTTTAGTTCATGTTCATGGGTTGTGCATGTTATTTGGCTTCTACATTTCCTATACTATGCTTGCCCTCCCCCTATTTTCTACCTACCATTTATGCTTTTTCTCTGTACCTTTTTCCCCTTTTCCTCTCTCACTCCCCTGTTGATAACCCTCCATGTGATCTACATTTCTGTGGTTCTGTTCCCATTCTAGTTGTTTGCTTAGTTTGTTTTAGGTGTGGTTAATAACTGAGTTTGCTGTCATTTTACTGTTCATATTTTTTATCTTTTTTTTCTTAGATAAATCCCTTTACCATTTCATATAATAAGGGCTGGGTCATGATGAACTCCTTTACCTTGACCTTATCTGGGAAGCACTTGATCTGCCCTTCCATTCTAAATGATAGCTTCGCTGGATAGAGTATTCTTGGATGTAGGTCCTTGTTTTTCATGACTTGGAATACTTCTTTCCAACCCCTTCTTGTCTGCAAGTTTTCTTTTGAGAAATCAGCCGACAGTCTTATGGGAACTCCTTTTTAAGTAACTGTCTCCTTTTCTCTTGCTGCTTTTAAGATTTTTTCCTTCTCTTTAATCTTGGGTAATGTAATTATGATGTGGCTTGGTGTATGCTTCTTTGGATCCAACTTCTTTGGGACACTGAGCTTCCTGGACTTCTTGGAAGTCTCTTCTGTTTGCCAGATTGGACAAGTCCTCCTTCATTATTTGTTCAAATAAGTTCAATTTCTTGCCCTTCCTCTTCACCTTCTGACACCCCAATGATTTGGATATTGGAATGTTTAAAGTTGTCCTGGAGATTCCTAATTCTCTCCTCTTTTTGAATTGTTTCTTCATTCTATTCTGGTTGAATGTTTATTCCTTCCTTCTGTTCCAATTCATTGAGTCCCAGTTTGCTTCCGTGTGTTTTTCATTATTTCACTTTGCATAGTCCACTTTTCCCTCTATTTTGCAGCCATACTCAACCATTTCTGTGAGCATCCTGATTACTGCTGTTTTGAACTGTGCGTCTCATAGGTTGCCTATCCCTCCTTCATCACTTAATTCTGTTTTTTGGAGTTTTGATCTGTTCTTTCATTTGGGCCATATTCTTTGTCTCAGCACACGTTATAAGGGGCAGAGCCTTAGGTATTTGCCAGGGTTAGGCAACCCATGTCACTGTGTTGTGGTGCTGTATGTGGGGGATGGGTCTAAGAGGGAACAATGCTGCTTGCTTGGCTTTCAGCTAGCTTTCAGTCACTTCCCCCATTACCCACAAGCAAATTGGGTCCTTCTGGTGCTGATTCCCAGGTGGGTGGTTTTGTGTACCTTCTAGGACCCTGTGGGTCTCTCCAAGAACTCTCCTGTGACTGGGAATTTCTCCAGCTGCCACAACCCCACAGGTTTTTTGTCAGAGGTTTTGAGGCTTTATTTTCCGGCCCTGGAACCCTGGGTTGCATGGTGTGTCTTGCTCCCCAGTTCTTCCTGATTTATGCACCCACAAATACCAGACCTCCCGTTCCACCAGCTGCTGTGTAACCACAAGTCCTCTCCTCTCAGGCTACTGTCTCCACCCCTTACTGATCTGAATGAATGTTTCTTCTCTCCTCGGTTGTCAGACTTCCAAACAGTTCTATTCTAGCAGTTCTGGTTGTTTTTATTTTTAAATTTGTCATCCTTCTTTTGGTTGTGCGAGGAGGCAATGTATATCTACCTATGCTTCCATTTTGGCCAGACTGCTTAATTTGTTTTTGTTTTCTCAGATTCATTTGTTGATAGTTGTGACTTTGTTATCATTTTCATGTTCATAGTTTTCCTCTTTTTCATAAATAACTTTTTAACATTTCAAATCTGGAACTTTTTGTTTGCAAATAGCATCAGGAATTCATGCAAAGAAAACTAAAGCTATGACTATAATTAAACCTTATTCATTAGTCATGTTCTAATACTAGTATATAGTCCTAATGTTGTAGTCCTTGTGAATTAGGACAGAGAATTTCTCCTTCCTTGGTTGCAGGTTACATCAGCAACTATGGAGTGTGTAATAACAAGGAATACTGACTGATACAGATAAAAGAAACAGGAACTATAATTATATATTTGCATTTGGGGCTCTGAAGCAAAGTTCATTACATGGCCCTGTTTTAAACGATTTCTATTTTTTGCTGCTGTTAATCACAACTGAATAGGTGATTTGGGTTTCCCTCTCTGTGGAAATCAACTTTCTTTACATGTCCCATAAAAGTTTTAAAAGTGAAAGTGTAATCTGTGGTTGAAAGGTTTATTCTCCTAGCCCTTCAGTAAAATGTGCAAATATTCTAAATAGAAGTGTCACCACAAGTGGGCCATTTTTTTGTTGTTGTTGTTAATTAAAAAGATCTGTTTAATATGTTTGTGAGACCTAACCATGGCCTGGGAGTGATTTTAAGGGCCTTCTTGACTTGTTTCATGGTAACTCTGATTACCAAATCCAGTCCTCAAAAATCAAATTTAATACAACTGTGTACATACCCCAACACTTAAGACCACAAGCAATGTAAACAGGTAAACATATGAAAATAAAGCTAGGCTAAATATGGGGTGGTCAAATAACTAAACTCAGGCTTTCTTAAAGTGAAAGGCACTAATATAATTATATTATAATTATAATAAAATTAACAGGCATTAACTGATCTAAACATCAAGACTGCCCCCAGCACTCCAGTACAGCCACTACTGACTTCTCAAGACTCCCCTCATAATCACAACTTAATCTTGGTTCTACACTCTTTATGTAGTATTTTACACCCCAGCCTGCTGAGATCTCTCTCAAACCTGGTACTGTTCTGTCCCCACCACTGTGGTCTTCCAGGTTTCTATTTTCTCCTTCCCCATGACTCTAAGTAACGCTGGGCCCAAGTGGTTTAGGTAAGGAAGTGATCCAAATTATGGACACCTGCTGGACTCCACTGGCTTCCTCAGGTTAAGTGCTGTAGGTACAGAAGAAGGAATTTAATTAGTAATCTTACTCTTTGCAAAAACACTAAAAAATCACAGAAATGACTATTTTTTTCAAAAACAGTAAGAATTTTTCAAAATGCCAAATGAAATACGGGCAATAATCATCTAAGCTGGCTACAATAAACTTGTAAACCCAGTAATTTAGTAGAGTGTAGTCTGCAGGAATCAGGCTATGTTTTAAAATTTTGTTTTCAGGAAAAAAAAAAATACCTAGTCAGTGGAATCCCTCAAAAATGGTGGTGAAACAATCATGGAATGAAGAAATACACTGTCTTTCTGCTTCTACTGATCTATCACTTAAATTGGAGGAATGGATAAAGAAAATGTTTTCATGCAGTAATACGTATATGTAAAAATAAAGAATCCTTAATAGCCTAATGCAACCATCAACTTCCACATCAGTTGGATATAACTGGCCAAAAAGTTTTTAATTTTAGAATATGCTGGAAGAGACTGGTGAGCTAAGACATATGTCTTAGCTGTCCTGTAAAATATACTTTTCTCAGAAGACATAGGTGTTTTACTTTTTTTAGTGTAATAAACTTCTGCTATGACAACGTTTGGTTTTGTAAACTTCAGGTCAAATTATGTCTCTTGAAAGCTTACTACATGTAAAATACATTTTAAGACAATAGCTTTAAGAGTTATTAACTCTGATTTCAAACAGCATAAAGAAATTCCTTTGAACTTTTTCAACATACCCTTTACTAATATCACATAGATGCATATTCCTTCAGTCATTTAGTATTTATTGAGGGTCTACTAGGTCCAAGGCACTCACCCATGGCCTGACATACCGCAGTTGGGTACAAAGAATAAGAGCCATTCCAAACCAAAGTGTAAGAACACTTTGAAAAAGGACAGAGAGTGGTCAAAATGACGAGGTAAGCAGAACATAACAACATACATTAAAAGGTGATCTTGACACTCCTTGGGACAATACTGCTTTAGGAAATTGTTAAATTCACACCTGTGGATGGCATTGCTAAGGCAAAATTCATTCCAAAGCCTTTCATTCAGTGTCAATACCTTCCACACCTATCTGAATGGAAACATGCTTTTGAGTGTAGCCATTATTTTACTAAATTCAAAATCAATTGTTTGCATATTTTTAAAAATTTGTTATTTGTTGAATTATATACAATTTTAGCACCATAGAAGTGGAAAGATGTTTGGGCTGAGAAGGTCTACATACCAGGTCTACATGTATGTAGCCTGAAAACAACTTATACCTGATTTAGCCACTTTAAGGGCACTGCTGATGCGGAAGACTCAGAACACAATAAAAAGATGGCCTCGTTGTGGCGGCTGTGACTAGTCCCGGGAATTCCTGGCACAGATCACCACCTCTGTGACTGTGCCTTTCTCGGACATAAAACCTGCAGGACTCCTCCCCATCTTTGGACAGACGGTATCTAATGGTTGTGACCTCAGGCAAAGTACGTTTTCCCAAGTCTTGATTTTGTCATCTATAACAAAGTGACAATTATCCACCTCAAAGAGCAGTTAGATTAAGTGAAAACAAGTGAAAGCCCTTAGCCAAACACTTGGAACACAACAGAGGCTCAAATAAAGACGAGTTATCTTTATTTGACCTTTTGGAGAACACACTGAAATCTGTCTCCCCTTAGTTGAAAACAGGATGGAACATTACCTACTCTTGATACTTTGTTCTTCCCCCAAACTTCCAGATACATTTATGTCCAGTAACAATTTGATGTTTTTAAAATTAGCATTTTTGTTTCACTTTATTGCACATTATAGATATACATTATGTATCACTTTCAATAGGGAAGGTAGCCCAAAATATTTCCTACCTGGTAGATATTTACTCTGCTTACTTCACAATAGAATAAAATGGCTTTATTAATTTCAGATGGCAAAACAATTCAGATTTGAGGCTGCCATGTGCAGGTACACCTATCTCTGCAAATGAACAAATTCTGGAATGTAGGAGGTAGCATGTAGCTTATAAATAGGAAAAACAAACAATGCCCCTGTCAAGAAGTGGATTCCTTTTCTTCACTGAATATCATCTTAGACGCAATTTTCTAATACATATACAAGATGGGGCAAAAGTAGGTTTACAGTTCATATGGAAAATCATACAATACACAGTAATTAACTGTTTTGTTTACTGACAACTGTAAATCTACTTTTGCCTCACCCTGTATGAAAAGTCCCAAGTCTTAAAACAGCTATGACCTACCTATTGATATAAAAATGTTCACAAAACTAATCAGCAAGAAAGAAAAATCCTTCAACCCAAGGTAAACCCTTTCATAATGCACCACCAGATCGTGGAATTAAATAACTAAACTTTTATTTAGCACTAGGGAAGTAGACTTCAAAGTTGCCGGTGAGTAGCCATGTATTGAAACAACAGAGGATTTAGATGACAAAGTGCCATTAATAAAATATACCACTCATTTTTTTAAGGCAAAACCAGCAACAATCTGGAATAACTCAGACTTACTATTGGATAATCATCAGTGTTTGTATCTGTAACAATAATAATGAAAACAACCCAGAGCCCATTCAGTTTCATCTGGCAGGTAGAACAAACAGACCCAGGGCACTATAGTTTTCAAAAGCAATACCTCTGACACAGGTAGTTTTAAAGGGTCCTAATTAGTTAGTGACAAGACCATGAATTAATGTGTTCCATGGAAAACTGTCTCCTAAATCTCACCATTCTTCATATCTATCATTTTTACCTTTCCCAGTATTTCTCAATCTAATCGTATTTACCTACTGTTCCTTCAGATACAAGGTGGCATTATTCCCAAATCCTCTCAATGCATTTTCCCCCCACCAAAGTTCTCATTAAAAAGAATATACATTGAAAGGTCGAGGAGAATTAAAAAAAAGGAGCTATCAAATCACTTTTCCCCTCATCAGTATATAAAACTGTGTAAGTTTTCCTGTGTTGAAATTAACATGCTTTTGTAACGAGTAACGTCTTAGTGATAGGGTATAATCAATAAATTGAAATTAACAGAATCTGAAAGGCAGAGAACTAAAAATAGGACTTACAGTTACCTCCTGAAACGTCATGTCTATTACCCAAGAAAGGTTGCTTTCTCAGTTCCAACTGTTATGCTGGGATTTAACATTTAGTCAATTTTAATTTTTTATATTTTAAAAACACTATTTTATTCTAAAAGAATTTTAGCTCATCGCTCAGGAACTTCTAAGACAGGAGCAAGATAAATTCCTGCTTTAAACAGAAAATAGACCATATTAGTTGAGTGGACTTTGTTTTAATTCATTCATTAAGACACCTGCAATTGCTAGCAAAAATTTCCAACATATGCTATTCTAATGTGGAGAAACAACTGTGTGCTTTATATTTTTTCCATTCAAATTGGTTTATCGACATGAACTGAAAAAATTTTAAATTATCCAAAAGAAGGTACATAATTTAAAACATTCTAGAGAAATGACATGTTACCAGTAATTTACAATTTTAAAAAACTCAGCCACAAAAAAAGTCAAAGCTAAAAACAAGATTTTTACTACGAATCAGTGCTTCTATTACCCTTCTGAAAGAAGTTATATTTTAATGTGATGTAAAGGCAACATTGAAAGTTTTTCTTTAAATTAACCACCTAACTTGTCCCTAAAATTACAAAGAATCAAAGTCTTTTACAGGTCAAGTGCAGTAAACTAAAATGTTCTTGCAGCACAAAGCAGCACTAGAAAAAGTAACAGTTACGCGTGAGAGTTGACTAGTTTGCAGTGGCTGCTCCACCAACGACAGACAGACGGTATCCATCCAGAGCAGACACAACTACAGGTTAGATGTGAAGACTGCATCACAGGCTTGGCTGAAATGTCCTTTATCTTTTTACTTTAAATGAAGTGGATTTTTAAAAAGTTTAAATTAGGTCACATAAGTCGACTTCTTAACTGACAACATGTTGAGGTATGAAAGCTCTGAATATCCCTAACATTCAGCGGGATTTACCAGAGATGTAGAATAGCTTGTCAGGGGAACTCCCAAAGAGCTAAACTTTGGGGTTATAATGAATTCTAGAAGAGGACAAGATTAAAGAGGATTAAAAGGGTATTCTTTATAACAGAAATAAGCAACTCTTCCTTCAGAATTCATTTTGAATAGCACATCAACAAATATAAATCTTCTCCGATAGTGTGTCCCAATATTGAGTCAAGATGACCAACTAGCACCAAGAAGTCGTATGTTCAGCTGCAGTTCTCTTGGCAATTACGCTTATTTTTTTGTTCCAGTCCAAGCACAAATGCAGATCACTGAAGACAGTACTGGAAGTGCCATTTGCAGGTACAGATTGCAGTCATCATTAAATGAGCCAGAAGGAGAAACTGTTTTTATTTCATGACAAGGGGGAGGGCAACTTCACTGGGCAGTACTAACTAGTAGGAGATAAAATGACATGATTAGGGAAAAATAAAGCTGTAAGAAAAAAAGTCACTGCCCTTATTTGGGTTAAACAGGTCATATTGAGAAGACAGTTATTTGTTTAAGGTAAGATGCTACATTAAAGGGATCATATCTGCAGCATGAATACATTAGAATCATGCTGAACCCAATTAAAAAAAATTTCCTAAGTAACCTTTAAAAGTATGTGTTATCTGCCAGTCACAGAGGGGGAAAGCACCTAAGGTGAATTTCAATTTAATGAGGACCTTATCAGGACCACAAAGCCTGAAACATTTGTTTAAATGCAGAAACACAGCCTCTAGTCACACTGGTTAAGTTTGGGAAAATTGGTGGGGGGGTTTTGTTCATTTTTCACTTTTTTATTGAATTACAGAATATGTTTTAGATTACTAAAGATTCTAAGTTAATCTCCAACCAGTATTAGAATTGAACCACTTCCAAATCCTAAGACAGGTAAGACCAAAGGGAAGCAATAGCCACACAAATTACTATGTGCCCCTCTCTTTTCTGCTCTAAGGAAATCTTCAAACCAGTATCACATCTGAGAACCAAGTGTTAATGCTCCAGCATTCCTGACAACTAGAAAGCACATTCACTGAAGGCTGAAGGTGAGAGAGCAGATGGTTTAACTTTAACATCTGTGAAGAACGGCGCCAATGGAGGAAAGGAAACCATCCAATCTCAGTTAAGTATTAATGCAAATCTGGCTAGAAAAAGCCACCAGGTAATCCAAGGGTTCACTGTGGAAGAACTCATGAAAAGTACTCTGATGTATACACAATAGGTCTAAACATCTCCCTTGTTTGCAAGTAGTTGTGTGAAATTCGAGATAAAGTTATAGTCTCATCTTTTTAATGTCAGTATTTTTTCCCACTTAAAAGGGAATGAGGAAGAGCCCTCTTTTCCCCCAACAACAAAAAAAAGAGAGCCACGTTAACATGTGCATATTCTCATGACTCTTATAATAATATATAAGTGCGGATCTCCAAAGCCTAGGGATTTTCCTTAAGAGAGTAGGCCATTCTGGTTACCCTTTTCTTAGAAGGGTATTCCACCACAGAGAGCCAGAGGTTTTCCAGATGTGTGTAAGAGAGCAGGTGCGCAAGACAAGCAGATGAGCGCAAACAGTATTATGGAAAACATTTGAGAAGTTAGCTCCATGAGGACTGTGGGCTCCACAAGAGGACTTGACTGGGTAGCCTGGTCTGACACAGGAACATAAAACCAGTGTATTGCTTCAAAGCTGGAAACCTTCCATAGGAGCCTCACACTGCTGGAAGATGTACTGCTGCTGGCTAAGGTCAACCTGGGGTGCAATGCTGCTGTCCTCATCCTCGGTACCGAAGTAATGCTCAATAAGATCAAAGGCCTTCTGGTAGATCTCTTGGTTTTCATGACTCTGTAAGAACTCAATTTTATCCAGACCTGGAAGAAAGAATAATAGAAAATCTGTTTATCTATAGAAAATTCCAATGCAGCAATGTTTCATCGTATGTCTCCTTCCTTGAGGTAAAGGAAGACTCTTCTCTACTTGTATCTTGTATGTACTTTGTAATAGCATAGACAATATTGCTTGGAATTATATCTGAGTGCTAGTATTACAAACCGACATCTTAAACCCATATGCAAGCAAGAGCCAGCCCCCAAAAGCAGCAATGTCCACAGTCACCATATCATCCAGTGCCTAAGACCAGAAGCTGCAGAGTTCCTACTGGACTGTACCTATGGCCTAGTTAGTCCCTGGTTCTAGTGCTGTCTACCCAGGGTCTGACCTAGCCAGTATCATTTCAACAAATGTGTAATGCCCTTAAATCAGTCAGAATGAGTTTCTATTGCTTAAACTTACAAGTCCAACTAGAACAATCAGCCAACATGTTCCCTTTATTAAATCCAAGCCCTTCTGAACTAGGCTTTGTTTTACTTGCAGGTATGAGTAGTCGAACAGCTAGAGCAATACCAGAAATAAATAGTAACATTGCTCAAAGGGGAAAAAGAATACGTATTTTTATACAAGGGAGGACCCAAAAAATGAAATTCATAAAAAAATGTGTATCCTTGCATATTTAAACTTTGGTCAGCTTCAAAGTACTCTCCATTTGATGTGATACGCCTATCAAGACTTTTTTCCATTGCTCAGAACGGTTTTTGAACTCGTTAATTTTGATGCCTTATAGTGCTTCTGCTATATTTGTCTCACCTCTGCCACAAAAGCAAAACATTTCCCTTTGAGGAGTTTTTTCATCAGGGTAACAAAAGAAAGTCACTTGGGGCAAGACTGGGTGAACAGAAGGGTGGGGCATGGGAGTTATGCCATTTTTGGTTAAAAACTGCTGAACACTCAGTGTGGTGTAGGCAGGTGCACTCGTAAATCATTCATCTTGAAACAGGAAAGTGTGTTGAAAGACTCGTAGAAACAAAATTCACTGAAGTCGAACACAACCTCTCACACCTGCTGTTACACTGATACAGACAGGTGGGTTCCTAGAACACTCACCTAGCCGGGGAAACCTGTATTACAAGGGGCCTGCCCTCCAGAAAATAATTACAATTTTGGGGGGTCCCCCCTCATATATATCCATATTAAAATATATATAAATCAAAAAAGTAACCAAAGTTATTTCTGTGGAGGAAGATCTCTGAATAAAGGAAATTTCTATGCCCTGGCTGGTGTAGCTCAGTGGACTGAGTGCAGGCCTGTGAATGGGAGAGTCACTGGTATGTTCCCACTCAGGACACATGACTGGGTTGGGGGCCAGTTCCCCAGTAGAGGGTGTGCAAGGGGCAACCACACATTGATGTTTCTCTCCCTCTCTTTCCCCCTCCCTTCCTTTCTCTAAAAATAAATAAATAAATAAAATCTTTAAAAAAATTTTTTTTAAAAGTCAAAAATCACTTTGGAAAATAATTCTGCATTCTGATCAATTTAAAAATGAATGTACCCCCCACCACATGATCCCTAATTCCAATCTCAAGAACAGACAAACCCTAGAACAGTGGTTTTTAACCCTGTCTATGCATTAAAATCACTTAAAGAACTTAAAAGGTTAAAGTACTAATGATTAAGAATACAGTTAAGAGTGGTATTAGAAGAATGAGGAAACCAAGTTAACTTTTTAAGATGAAACTCTTAGAAATCTTTTTTAAAAACTGATTTGAGAGAGAGAAAAAAGGAGGGAGGGAGGGAAGGAGGGAGGAAAGGAGGGAGAGAAGGAGGGAGGGTGAGAAACATCAACTTGTTATTCCCCTTATTTACGCATTCACTGGTTGATTCTTGTATGTGCCCTTATCAGGGAACCTGCAACCATGGTGTATCAGGATGACACTCTAACTGACTGAATTACCCAGCCAGGGCTTATTCATTAGAAACCTTTAAAGCCAGGGACTCTTTAGGAACACAGGGACTGCTTGGGTGCAATGCATAATCAGAGCTCTGAATCTTACATGGGAAAAGTAGTCAGGAATCATCTACAGTGATGTGGATGTTCTTGAGCCTCAGAGGGACTAGGAAGAGTGCAAGAGTACTCGAGAGGAAAAGCAGTCGGGCAACTGGGAAGATCTCATGAAGCCAGTTCTCGTTTCTCTTCATATTTACAATACATATTCTTTTCCAGGTCTGCACACTAAATATTATTATTCAAAAGAGAACATTTTTTTTGTATGTGTTCTCTAATGACAAATCTGGACAGGCCAGAAAAGCACAAAGAAAATAATTATTTCAGGACATCCAATTAATACTCTATCTTACCATAAGCTTCTTCAATCAAAGCACAGTAAGGGTTAATGCCAGTGCCGTTTCTTTTGGCTTCTTGTTCTCCAAGCCTCAGGATATTTTCTAAGCCATTTAGTGCAACCTGTACAATCTTAGAGTCCATGACTGTAAGGAGATCACAGAGCGGCTTGATACAACCCAGTTCTACGAGGTACCTAAGAAAAAGAATAATTTGCTTAAATAAAGCTTTTAATTCAGTAAAACTTACCGGGCTGGTGGAAGGGTCACCAGCAACCTGACTAGGAAGACAAAAATAGGCATCCACTCAACCAGACAAGATACCTTATCATACAAAAGAAAAGAAAATCTACAAATAAATCACACAAAACCAGTTCTCTAGCAGCCAGCTCCATTTCTTTTTCCTTCCACAATTATTGGACTCCAAGAAACCAGAATAATCTTTTTTAATATGAGCAATGCATAAAATACAATGATATCATCTTTGTTTCTATAGGTAACCACACCTCTGAAATATGACACACTTGGTGTGAAAGCTAGCACATCAGGCCATTCTACTTCGTACACAGAACTCTAAAGGAATCAACTCAATGTTAAAAAGAGCAAATGATCTGAACATACACCTCACCAAAGACACACTAATGGAAATAAGCATATGAACAGATGTCCAACATCATATTACATGTCATTAAGGGACTGTAAATTAAAACAACAATGACACTACATACCTACAAAAATGGCTAAAACCCCAAACACTAACAATATCAAATCCTGGCAAAAATGTGGAGTAACAGAAACTGATTTTTTGTTGGTGAGAATGCAAATTAGGATAAACCAATTTTGGAAGACAGCTTGGCAGCTTTTTATAAAGGTTTTTATATAATCCAGGAATCATACTCCTTGGTATCTACCCAAATGAGATAATACTTATATCCACATAAAAACCTATATACCAATATTTACATCAGCTTTATTCATAACTGCCAAAGCCTGGAAGCAACCAAGATGTTCTTCAATAGGTGAATGAAAAAATAAATGGTAGTCCATTCAGACAATGGAGTATTACTCAGCAATAAAGAGAAATGAGCAATCTAGCCATGAAAAAACATTAAGTAACATTAAATGCATATTCCTAAGTGAAAGCAGCCAATCTAACAAGACTCCATACTGTATTTTTCCAAATATATGACATTCTAGAAAAGGCAAAATTTTTTGTGAAGACAACAGAAAGAATAGTGGTTGCCATAGATCTGCAGGTAGGGGTAAGGGAGCAGGTGACTCAGTGAAGCAGAGGGCACTGTCAGGACAGTGGAACTAGTCTGTATGATACTCCAATGGTGGAAATATGACATCCTGCATTCACCAAACCTATGGAATTGTACAACACAAAGAATGATCCTTAATATAAACTATGGACTTTAGTTAATAATGCATCTATATTGGTTCATTAGCTCATTACATTGGTTCATATATTTTTAAAAATGTAATGAGACTATGTGAGATGTTAATTAAGGAAATTGTGCAGCTGAGGGGTGTATATAGGAACTCTGTACTATAGTCTCTCAATTTTTCTATAAATCTCAAAAAGGTTGCAAAAAGTCTTGTTTTTTAAAAAGTAGTTTTATGACTTATTTAGCAATATTATTTACTCAGGAGTAAACTTAATAGTATTATGCCTAATTTTATTTAAATAGTTCCTTACAATTAAGACTACATGTTCAATGAATAGAGCAGGTCAGTTATCCAGCCTTAAAGCCACCACTCACCATTTCCCCTTCCTTTAATACCATAGCTTTTAGTCAACCCTTCCTTCAACATACCTATATAATTCTCATTATTTTTTCTTAAAAAAAAAAAAAACCCAAAAACTAAGCCTCTTTATAATTGTCAATATGTTAGTTGTTGCAAATTTGGAAAATACCAAAAACCATTCAGAAAAATAAAAAGTACCCAGAGATAACCACCACTACTACATTACAGCTGTGCTACTTACAAGCTGGATGACTTTGGGCAAATTATTTGCTCTCTCTGTGCCTCAGTTTCCTCAACTAGAAAAGTCTGGGAACCACAGATTTATTAATATCTGTCACAAAATCCCAGTACAATTTTAGAATAGTGGATTAAAGATGAATCTGCACCTAAATTTCACTGGACTATATAAGCAAGTCTACCGAACACCAATTGGTATTTCAGAGACTTATTCACAATCTCCAAATTGTCCTCAACTTGATCCTGGCCTATACTTCTTTTTCTCTTCTGATTAAGTATTTGATTCTGCAAATTTCAGAAAATAAAATTTTAATTTATGATGACCTAAAATCCCAGTGTCAAGCCTGAAGGCAATAGGAGGAACAGACATCAAATGATTCCTGGTCTGCTCTTGATGTGATGATCTCTTCTTCCCATGAAAATGCTGACGGACCTCGGATCCTTATATTTACTGACTTTAAAAAGTTCATTTAGTTTTGTAACATGGGTGTTATATTATGACAACCAGTGTACTAAAAACTTGATTGAGGATTAAAAACGAATTTTAAGGATGCTAGAAACTTCTAGAACTTGTATATAATTTGTTAAATGAATAATTTAAAAACGAACTATAAGATTATAAACTAAAATGCTCTTATTAAAAACTCTATCCAAAAATATGCTAATAAGCAAATCTAGAATTCTGAAGATGTGAGATTTTATTTGCAAAATATATTGTCAGTACTTTGTATTCTGATATTATTCATTTAATGAGTTCTGGATTCGGAATTCTAGCCATTTAAAATATTTTAATGTAGATTACCAGATGTGAGCATTAGAGCAGATGACAACTTACTTTCCAAGGACATAAGGATTAAAACCTCTGCTTTCATGCCAGTGGTAGCATCACTGAGTCGCTACTTTGCATGCCTTACAAGAGCAGAAGGAATTTCAGGTGTTATTTTCTCATGAAATCTCTAGAGATTTAAAGACCAACGCTAGTAGTATTTCACTATTGATGCAAATTTCTCTAAAGACAGCAATATATACCTAAAAGCAGAATAGGTGATTAAGGCACCTGGGCTGTGTAGGAGTTGGAAAGCAGTATTATTTTGAGAAAATCCTCAAAGTTTGAAGTTTTGAAAAAAACAACTGGAAAACAAGCACAATTCTTTAGTTAAAGTCTGGGAGTAGCTCCTATGTGTGGGTATTTGGAACAACTGGTAAAGTGAGCACTGGTTATCGATGCTAGCTGGCTTTTGTGACAGAAAACTATCATTAAGAAATTTTCTGGGTTAGAAATCACAATAATACATTATCTGGAAAAGTATATTATAGTTCTCATGTTATATTAAAGTCTCCAACCTGAAGGTTCTGAGTTAATTGGTAATTTTACATTTAGGAGTTCCTTTAGGAAGGAGAAATTTATGGGGGAGAAACCCACATACTCTAGAATAGAGGAAAGTGAGTTTTGAAAGACAGAATTGATAAATCAGATTTCTTCAGTTGAGCAACAAACTCAGTTTGTCTAAAACCAGCACCCTCAAGAGAGACTTCTGGCCAAGATGAAGGCATAGGTAGATACACTGTGCCTCCTTGCACAACCAAAAGGACAATAACAAATTTAAAAACAAAAACAACTGACAAAAATCAAACTGTATGGAAGATCAACAACCAAGGAATTAAAGAAGAAATATTGATGCAGACTGGTAGGAGGGGCGGAGATGGGCAGCTAGGCAGAGAGGATTTGTGGCAAGGCAGCAAATGGAGGACCAGGGTGAGCAACGTGGCAGCAGGTAGTTACACATTTGTGTGTGGATAAACTGGGAGGAACAACCCAGGAGCAACACAGACCATGCAACCCAGGGTTCCAGCATGGGAAATAAAGTCTCAAAACCTCTCAATGAAAAAGCGTGTGAAGGTTGAGGCAGCAGCAGGAGAAACTCCCAGCCTCACAGAAGAGTTCCTTGGAGAGACCCACAGGGTCCTAGAACATACACAAACCCACCCCCCCAGGAATCAGCACCAGAAGGGCCCAATTTGCTTGTGGGTAGCAGAGGAAGTGATTGAAAGCCAGCAGAGAGGGGAGCAAGCGCCACTGTTCCCTCTCGGACCCGTCCCCACATACAGCTCCACAAGGCAGTGACATGGGTTGTCCCTGCCCTGGTGAACACCTAAGGCTCTGCTCCTTACTATGTAACAGGTGTGGAGACAAAAAAAAGGAGGGGGGAGCAAATGAAAGAACAGTTCAAAGCTCCAGGAAAAAAAAAAACACAACTAAACGACGAAAACATAGCCAAACAATCAGATGCACAATTCAAAACACCAGTAATCAGGATGCTCACAGCAATGGTTGAGTATGGTTGTAAAATAGAGGAAAAAATGAAGGCTATGAAAAGTGAAATCAAGAAAAATGTACAGGGAACCAACAGTGACAGGAAGGAAACTGGGACTCAAATCAACGGTTTGGAGCAGAAGGTAAAAAGAAACATTCAACCAGAACAGAATGAAGAAACAAGAATTCAAAAAAAATGAGGAGAGGCATAGGAACCTCCAGGACATCTTTAAACATTCCAACATCCGAATCATAGGGGTACCAGGAGACGAAAACCAAGAAATTGAAAATTTACTTGAAAACATAATGAAGAACTCCCCCAATCTGGCAAAGGAAATAGACTTCCAAGGAGTCCAGGAAGCTCAGAGTCCCAAAGAAGGTAGACCCAAGGAAGCACATACCAAGGCGCATCATAATTATATTACCCAAGATTAAAGAGAAGGAGAAAATCTTAAAAGCAGCAAGAGAAAAGGAGGTAGTTCTCATAAGGAATTCTCATAAGACTACCAGCTGATTTCTCAAAAGAAACCTTGCAGGCAAGAAGGGGCTGAAATGAAGTATTTCAAGTCATGAAAGGCAAGGACCTACATCTAAGATTACTTTATCCAGAGAAGCTATCATTTAGAATGGAAGGGCAGATCAAGTGCTTCCCAGATAAGGTCAAGGTAAAGGAGTTCATCATGACCCAGCCCTTATTATATGAAATGGTAAAGGGACTTATCTAAGAAAAAGATCAAAACTATGAACAGTAAAATGACAACAAACTTACAACTATCAACAACTGAACCTAAAAACCAAAACTGAACTAAGCAAACAACTAGTCCAGAACAGAATTACCGAAATGGAGATCATATGCAAGGTTATCAGCAGGGGAGTGGAAGGGGGAGAGAGTGGGGAAAGGTACAGGGAATAAGAAGCATAAATGGTAAGTAGAAAACAGAGGGGGCAGGTTAAGAATAGTATAGGAAATGGAGAAGCCAAAGAACTTACATATGTACGACCCATGGACATGAACTAAAAGGGGAAGAATGCAGGTGGGAGGTGGTGTGTAGGGCGGAGGGGAATGAAGGAGGGGAAATGGGACAACTGTTAATAGCACAATCAATAAAATATGTTTAAAAATAAATAAAACCAGCACCTTCAAAAGGATTTTGCTTCCTCTATGTCATAATATTTATCAACAGCACCCACATTTTCCCCAGTCATCTTGACTTCTCCCTTTCCTTTGTCACCTATAGCGTGCCACTCAGTCCTATAGATCCTGCTTTCCCACACTCAGATCCATATTCCATGCAACAGCTACTATATTAATCTTGGCCATCACTGTACACTAAACTACTGGCATTTTAATTGCTCTCTTTTCTCTCCTCAAAAGACCATCTTTATTCCCCTGAGTCCTCCAAAGACAGACCTTCTAACCTACAGCAAGACTGATCTAACTCTTCCAATAACATTTACTGTGCATATTCCGTCATACTTCTCTTCATGCTATTCTTGCTCCTCTAAAAAACTGCCAAACCTCTACCTAAATGGTAAGTTTCACCTCTTTCACAAAACACTTTAATTCCAGGCAACATTCTTTATCCCTCATTCTTAAGAACATCAGTATGTGTATATTTGATTATATTTAACCTAGAATTATGGATATTTTCTAAATTATTCTAACTGATTCTTACATCTAAATCTTTTCTTCCTAACAAGAATGAGCAGAAGCCACATAGATATCTTTATAAGAGACAAAGTTTATATTCTATAATCTGGACTATATCTTTGTAATACTCTTTTAAGAGAACTTCATCTAGTTAAAAGAAACTGCTAGGATATTGACAACTAACTAAATTATTATAAATAGCTATGCAAGATTTTAAAAAGGGGTAGTGACCATTCTACTCTCTTCTAACAGAGCAAAATATCCTTGAATACTTTCTGATGAAAGTTATCAAAATACTTTAGAAAAGCTTAAAAAATATGTATGTGTTCAGTTTAACCATTTCAATTAAGAAAACAGATTTGGTACACAATGTAAAGATGATTAATAATTATAAATCTGAATTTGAACATAAAACTACCAACTGTTCAAATAACTTCTATAGTACTGCACATCTGAGATGGTGGCATACTTGCCATCATAGTACATACATTAAGCCCTCACTTAACATCGTCAACAGGTTCTGCAAACCGCCATAATAAAACCTATTTTACCATACTCTCATTAATATAAACAAGTTTCTACACTACAACAAAACATTATTCAATGACTTGTTATATCCCAGAACCAGAATCTCGGAGGTTGAATAAGACTTAATCTCATACAAGATCATGTGGAAAGTCTTCCATGAGTAACCTGTCCACAATGAACTTGATGGAAACAGCTACTGCATGTGTTCAACCATTTCACCTCTTATTTTCCATACCTGATCAATTTCTGGTATGTCAGGATTACTTTATCTTTCCATTTTTAAATTCACAACAGAATGTTAAAAATTGCATTACTTCAGTGCCTATGTTTAACCCACAAAGCAACAATATACTACATACGAGAAAGGGGCTGATGCTTTAACACTCATTTGAAATCATCTTCCCTCATCTGAATTCCCCATACAGAAAGTTAAAGTAAGTTAGAAGTCTAGGTTCCATTTTTTTCTTCATCACTACTGTTTCTTTCTATCTGAAATACTTAATGACCCTAATTTAGCATTTAATTATACAATATTCCTGAGGAATTGATTCCTTTCCATATTTTTTTCAATTAAAATTTAAATTCAGTATTATTTTGTATTAGTTTCAGGTGTACAGCATAGTAGTTAGACAATTATATAATTTACAAAGTGTTCCCCCTAATATTTCCAGTACCGGCCTGGCACCATACATAATTATTACAATATTATTGACTATATTCCTATGTTGTACTTTAGATCTCCATGACTATTTTGTAACTACCAATCTATACTTCTCAAACCCTTCCATCTTTTTTATCAAGCCCCCTAGTCCCCCTCCCCTCTAGCAACCATCAGTATGATTTTGGTATCCATGAGTCTGTTTCTGTTTTGTTTGTTCACTTATATTGTCCTTTCAATTCCACATATAAATAAAATCATATTGACTTTTGATTCTAACTGATTCTTACATAAGTCAATATGATTTTTGTATAGGGTATTTGTCTTTCCCTATACGACTTGTTTCACTTAGCACAATACCCTCTAGGTTCATCCATGCTGTCACAAATGGAAGGATTTAATTTTTTTATGATAAATAATTACGTTTATGCCTTTTCTAGCCATTACGATTATAAGCTGCTACCCACGAGGCCATTTAAGTCTCAAGCTAGTACAGATCTCTCTCTCTTCACTGAATACTGTAATACTTCAGGAGATACTTGCCTCTACTGAATTTGGCACTTTAAGATATCTCTCTTCCAAGTCTGGTCAATGAAGACATTTAAACCAAAAATAGCAAGAGTTAACTATTAAAGTTTAACTCTAAAGATTCTACAAGTAACCTTCCAGACTACTCAAGATGTTTCTGACCAAGCAGCTCCACAGTAGGCTGAAAACACTCCTACAATTATTTCTACTGCTCCAAACCTCAGTTATGCCTTACTTTTCACATCCCAGAATTTTTTTCAGCAGGAAGGAATGGGAAAGGTATAAGGAATTAAATCTACATTTCAAGCTAATTATGAAACCAAAAACGATCTTCCAAGAGGCTAGAATGAACATTCTTAATTGGGAGACAAATATAATTTTTCCTTCAATTTATAAAATGCTACCTGGCTAGTACTTACTTGATCTGTTCAGCTGATCCTCCAGAAGTCGCGTTTGTGATGGCCCAAGCTGCTTCTTTCCTTGTTCGAAACTCAGCAGTTTGTAATATACTAATGAGGGCTGGAAAAATGTTGGCATCTATCACAGTCTGAAATTAAGAAAAAAATTAAACGGAAAGGGAAATTATAAGATTTATAATGTCTACCCACTATGCTGTACACTTGAAATTAATACAAAATACTGAATGTCAACTGTAATTGACAAAAATATTTATAAAAGTGTTCATGATACTAACTGTAACTTTTCAGCTGGTTTCAGTAATGACAATCCTCCCCCATTAAAAATAAACTACAAAGAGTTAAGTCCTCATTGTCCCTAAACCTTTTGGTCACACTTGGTATAGTAACACCCTCCCTGGAATCTGTGACCTTATAATCTAGTTTTCCCTTTGAATTTTCTCTTTTATTGTCCTCTCTTGTTGCACCCCCAATAAATTATAAAAGTTCAATTCTCTGTTCCTCTGCTTTTTCCATTTCTCTTACAGCATGCACCCTGACACGTGTGTTGTAGCTCTCTGGTACTCCCTTCTCACTGGACCACAGCCCAGGACGGCCAACAGCTTACTTTAGGTCTGCTGATTGCCTCAAACACATCATCTGCCCTCTGTATCTGGTTTCCTTTCAAATATCTCTAGTCTACAAAGGCTCTCTTTGTCTGTCTGTGTGTATGTATATACATATTCTAAATTCAGTCAGTCATCATGTCTTTTACATTTTCAATTTAAAATGCCCTGAGCCCTCCTTTTCCTTTCCATTAGCACTGCCACCATCCTATCCTGTTCCAAGCCATCAACTCCCATCCAGACCACCAGAACAGCTTTCAGCTGGACAGAGTATTTTATTGTATCTCTCTCATACACTAACACTAAAGTAGTCTTCCTAAAATTACTTTCTTTATGCTTCCCCTTAACATCATTTCCTTTATCAAGAAACTGAGTAGTTCTACACAAGACATTAGTGAGACAGTAAGCAATCAACTGCAGTTGAAATCACCTCATATGCACACTGCCAATGTCAGTCCCTGTCAGCACTGTTAGGGGATGACTAACCCATGTTTTCCTTGTCGAGAACTTTTTCTATTGTACCAATGAGGAAAGTAAGCAAAGTTTAGTGAAAACTAAACTTGGTCCTGTCATTTACTAGAGGTGCTCTTGAGCAAATCATTTTATTTTTCTGAGCCTCAGTTTCATCTATAAATGAGAATGTTAGATTAGATGACCTCTGATTCCATTCAGTTCAAAGTCTCATAAACTGTTTTCCAATCTGTTGTTCCAGCCTTTCTCATGGCCCATACTGACTCACTTGGCACACTGCTAGTCTTCCACTTGGGTTACTCCTCCACTGATATAAGGATAAAAGGACAGGGCAGATAACCAGTTAGACAAAAATGGGTCCCCAAAGGTTCATGGAAAATTTGAAGCAATCCAATACACCAGTCCACTAAAAAATAAATATTTTACTTGGCAAGAATAAAGCTAATCTGTTTAGCATCAAGTCCAACAAAACACTGCAAGGATATAGGACACTATTTCAGTATCTTGGCAAATCATCAAATAGTAAAGGCAAAGGGAAATACCAAGGTCTAAGGTCAAAAGTTTTAACTTATTTAAAGTAGGATTTTTTTAAAAAGAAGAAGACTGACCAAATAAGACAACAACCTTGGAAGCTAGTGGTGTCGGAGGCAATAATGAAAAAAAAATTTTTAAGGCTGACAAAAAAAAAAATCTTACGTATCAATAAAAATTAAAGACAGGTGCTATAAAATTACCTGGATCTGGGCCCTATTTCCTGCTGTGATATTAGATATTGTCCAACATGCTTCTTTTTTGATAGATTCCTTTGGGCTACTCAGCAAATGCAATAAACTCTGCAGAGCTGAGCAATTCAAAATTACCTAAAAGGAAAAGTTTGAATATTTTACTTATACTGATTCAAACAAAACTGAGCAAAGTTTAACTAAAAAATTCTAGGTTAAGAAAAATAACAGCAAAGAATATTTTCCCTTGAAATTTTACAAATAACTTTATATACGTAAAAAAAATTCACTACTAGATAGAATCAGTTTCTAACATTATCAAAGCAGTTTCATTGTGCACATTCTCAACTACTAAGACTGTACTTAGTGAGACACAATTATTCACCTTCCTATTCTCAAAGCATATTAAAATGCCTTAGGATGGGTAACACATCAAGATGCCAGAAATTGAAAAGTGGTCTTGGGCCCTGGCTGGTGTAGCTCAGTGGAATGAGCGCGGGCTGCGAACCAGGCATCGAAGGTTCGATTCCCAGTCAGGGCACATGCCTGGGTTGCAGGCCATGTCCCCCAGCAACCGCACACTGATGTCTCTCTCTCTCTCTCCCTCCCCTCCCTCTCTAAAAATAAATAAATAAAATCTTAAAACAAAAAAAGTGGTCTCAGATTTTTAAGTCCTCTGGTAACCCTATCCTTGGCAATCAATGAACCAATACAGACTTAATGAAGTATGCCAGGTGTTTTATAACATACAAAGATAAAAAGAGTATGTCCCAGATATCAAAAACTTTACATAGGTGAGGGAGGTAAGATAAAAACACATGAAGGAGATCTACTCCACCAAAAACTGAAATCATAAAGTTACTAAAATAATAAATGTCAGGCTCAAGAATCAATCGCTGAATAACAGAATAGATATCTGACCCAAAAGCAAATTCAGTTATTTATAAAAAGTTAAGTATATAATGAAGTTAATCTTTCTTCCTACAATAACTGGTGTCTTATTCACTAAATGGTACTAGAATCAAGCGGTTAATTAATTGAAAACACTTTTAAAAATCAATACTTAGCCCAGTTACCAATATAAATTTGCAGCTGGTTTAAAAAGTAAATAAAAAAGATAAACCATAAGACAGAAGAAAAAATATCAGTAAATAGCTGGATTTGGGATAGTGAAGGACTTTTCAAGCAAAAAAACAAAAAATAGGAAGGAAGTACAACAGATAAGAGAGTTGTTATCTTTGAAATGTAAAGTGGTAAGAGCAAATGAAATCTGAATAAAAAATGGTATCACAAGCAATGAAAGAAATGCAAATTAAAAGGAAGTCTTTTTTCTGCCTATTAACATAGCTCAAAAAATTAAACTTTAGTTAAACAGATATAACCTTTATAAGTAACACATAAAAGATGTCACAAAAGAAATTTTTAAAGTGCCAAAACATGGAGTCTGGAAAATACACACATCAGAACTTAAAGATAATACTTAAAGAGAAGTACCCTATTTTGCCATCTATGATGCGCTCCTATGCATAATGTGCACCCACATATTTGGCCCAAACTTTCAGGAAAAATTCTCTCATTTTAATTCAACTTTTTAGTTTATTTATATTTAAAACAAAACTGATTCTTGTATTCCAGGGTATTATTTTGCATATAGATATCAGCATTGCTTTCTGGAGTTACACTTTTAAAGCATAAGTATAAATAAAAGAATTTAAAACATTTATATAGATATGGAATTAGTACTACCCATGTATAATGTGCATCCTTATTTTCCCCTCAAAAATTTGGTCAGAAAGGTGCACATATACATGGCAAAATACGTAGTCAGGAAAAGGCTTCATAGAGAGTTGGGGGAGACCACTTTTAAAACAGATATGATATCAAAAGCAAAGTAAAGCAAAGGACACTGCAGATAGTAAGGCTGAAAATGAGAAAAGAGACAGGCTACCACAAAGCACCAAAAAAAAACAAAACAGTAGAGCTAAGAAAGGTTTTCTGTATCCTCTAAATTATTGGGGGGGTGGGGTGGGAGGAAGAACCAGACTAAAATCTTGAAGTACAAATTCCTTAACGTCTTTCAAGATTCTTTAGCTCATAAGTATCAAAGAAGCTTGTTTCTAAGAGGAAAATAAACAATATGAATAAGGTTATTTTAGGATAGATGAAGCTGTTATGAAGGAGAATAAACTGACAGGGATAAATGCTTAGGAGAGTAAGAAGATAAAGCGGGTGGGTACAGCAACAACTCACCTGACAAAATAAGACATGGATCTGGTAACAACAGAAATCAACAAGACCTGGGGATTTACTATACAAAGTGTGAGAGATAATGGAGACATCAAATATGACCACAAAATTCCAAGTGTGGATAATAGAGTTGTATCATAAATTGCAATGGGAAAAATCAAGAGTTGAAACATGCTTTGTGGGGGAAGAAGGTAAACTGTGAGGGACAAATGTGAGACATGTAAGCATAAATATCTAGCAGGCTACTGGAGACATGGGAGTAAACTTGAGAGAAGTCAGAACTAGATGTATAGATTCAGAACTTCATTCAATAAATATTTCTGAGTCCCTATACATTGTGTCAGTAACTATTAGATTATAGAGGCATAAAAATGAACAAGATTGACAGAGTTCCCCCCAGAAGCTTATAATCTAGTAATTAAGACAGTTAATACAGTGTAGGATGGTAGGTGCTATGATGGATGAAACAAAAGGAGCACCTAACTTAAATTAAGAGTATGAGAGCAAACAAGGCCTCCCCCCAAAATCAGTGTTTTGTCATACCAAGACCTGAAGAATGACAAGCCAGTGGCAGAGTGCAAATACAAATGAAGCTGCGATCAGAGCGAGGCAGGGCGGGGGGCTAGTGATGTGTTCCACGCAGAGGGAAGAAAGCATGTGTTAAAGCTCAGAGCTGAGTGTGGTCATAGCTAGTTCAGGAAAAAAACAGCAAGAGCACAGAGTATGGTGTGGGAATGGGAACAAAGAAACATTTTTTTGAATTAGCAAATACACGGAAATAGTTTAAAAATACAGAAAGTATAAAGGGCAATATACTTAAAAGCTTCCCTAACATTCCTGTACTCTAGACACCCAGTCTCCACAGAAGCAACCAATATGATTAGTTTCCTCTGTATCCTCCAGAGAAATTTTATGTTAACATAATGTACATCGTTTTTTTCTCCTTTCCATCATGCCCTCCTTTACACACTATTCTGCCCCTTGTTCTTGTGTGTTTAATTCAAACCTATATTTGTATTTTCTAAAATGTTGACTGAAAGATCACTTTGTTACATGGGTACCAATGAAAACAAAATGCAAAGAGAATCCCTGCCATCCTCACAAAAGGAACGGCTCCTTTTCTAACATTCTTTAAAAATAAGCATTATACAGTCCTTGTGCCTCACCAAAGGTGGCAACGTAATAAATACACTGGCTTAGTTCTCCCCACTGTTCAGCAAGGTACACCAACTGCTTATTATAAGCCCTCTCCTTTTTGGATTTCTCCAGGGTTTTGTCCATGTTTTCTTGCTCTCCTCTAGACTTCTGGGATGGTACCACAAGATAAGGCACTTGTCATTGTCACAGCTGGTCACTTCTCCATAGGAGACCTGACTGTACAGATAGCACATGGGCTTGTTCAGTCGATGGGAAGGTTTGCTTTAAGAGCCCTTCTTCTTTTCGGGGCCTTTGCTTTCTCCTTAGATATTCCTGAGATGATGTCATCACGGTCATGATCACAAACTGCATTCTCCAGATTCTCAATTATCACTGGTATGCTGTCAGTGAGACCTCATTACTGGAATTTTCTGCCTGTGTGACTGTCTTGTTCTTGGACTTAGCCTGGCCAGCTTTGCCACTGTGGCCAGTGGCATCACTGATCTCTTGGAATGCCTCAGAGAGATCCACATGACTGCCCACCTGACTGGTCCTGTTATCTACAAGCTCCATCACCAGACTAACAATCTGGATCTTCTTGTGATCCAGCTCCTGGCTCCAAATCAGGAATCTCTGAATACAGTGCAACACTCTTCTGGGTGCTATCTGGGTCCCATTTAAACTGCTTATAATACTCATCTAGGTCCTTCAGGATTTGCTTCCTTGACTCCTGGAGGCCCCCGGATGTCTGGGGCCAGGGCCGGAGGTCTGAGCTGTGTCCAGAGCCAATAGCTTGGCTAACAAGTCTCCCCTAGCCCCAGGGCACCACTATTGCTCCACAACCCCCTCTTGTTTTTCTTTTTAAACAATATAACCTGGAGAACTTTCCATATCAGCGTATAAGAGCTTCTTCCTTCTGTTGCATAGCATTCCATTATATAACAACCAGATTTTAAATGATTTTAGATGTCATCTAAGGACAATAGAGGGCCATAAAAAGATTATGAGGGGGGAGTACAAAAAAAAGAAAAGAAAAAGAAGAAAAGGAATTAACTTCTGGATGGCGAGCCCCTGCTCGCACAGGCTTCCCCTGCTAGGTGAGTGTTCTAGGATACCATCTGTATCAGTGTACACCAGCTGGCGTTGTTATAAGAGGCTGCATTTGGCTTTAGTGAATTTTTGAAGACTCTTTCCGCATATTTGCCCATTTCAGGATGGATGATTTACCACACCATACTCAGTATTCAGCAGTTTTTACCCAAAAGCAGCATGACCGCTGTGTCCCACTCTCCCTATTCACCTAATCTTGCCCTGAGTGACTTTTTTTTGTTTCCCTGGATGAACAAAGTTGTCAAAGGGAAAAATTTTGCTGATGTGGAAGGTGAAACGAAAACACTAAAAGGCATCAAAATCAAAGAGTTCAAAAACTGTTTTGAGCAGTGGAAAAAAAAGTCTTGACAGGTGTATTGCATCAAATGGAGAGTACCTTGAAGGTGACTAAAGTTTAAACACAGAAGAGAATCAAGCTGATGTCCAGGTTTTTGACTCGGTGCCATTCTCTGAGACCGGGAACATAAGTAAACAGAGGTTCAAATATACTAGGGAAAATAATGAGTTCTTTAGTGGACAGAGTAAATTTAAAATAAGTATTAGAGTTTGAAGACACCTCAGAGAACAAATACAACCTTCCTTACTTTTCGAGGTTAGAAAAGTGAAGATATTAAAATGTCCTTCCGAAAGTCAGTGGTGGTAAAGAAAAAGCTAAAGTGACCTGATTGGCATGGCGTAGTTGGCTAGACATTGTCCCACAAAGTGAAATGTCACAGGTTGATTCCCAGTGAGGACACATGGTTATGTTGCAAGTTTGGTCCCTGGTCGGCATGTGTGCAAAAGGCAACCGATTGATGTTTCCCTCCCTCTTTTTTTTCTCCCTTTTCCCTCTCTCTTGAAAACAGAAAAAGCTAAGGTAAGGCTAAACCTAATTCTCAATTCATGTACACAAAGGTGATGGCTGAATTTATTAATAAGATCAGTGAATGAGGCTGAAGGATTACATAAAGGAAAAAACAAAAATAGGAGCTCACTAAAGAGAAACAGTCAATGAGGCAGGAGACCCAATGCTTCAACACCACAAAATCCTAGAGAGATCATTTAAAGAAAACAGGAATACACCAACATACCTGAGAGATCAAGAAGAAAAATGGCTAGGATAATCCACTGTGAGTGATGTATTTTGATACAGAAGTTGAATGGAGTGACATTAGGAACTAGAAGGGAAGGATACTCCTCCCATAAGAGACCACGAACAAAAAGAGGAAGCTATCAGAGATGATGAGGTAAAGATGACAGAGACAGAGAAAGGATGCTACTGGAGACTTGTGATGCTCCCAAAAGCCATTTAAAGTAGTAGTGGGAATTAAACCTGCTTGGCCAAAAGGATAAAGTCCTTATGATTTAACTTATCCTGTTAAAGGACAAGTTAAGAGAAACCCAAAATTGCTATAAGTACCGAGCAGGTCAAACCAGAGATAGTAATGGTAGTGTAAGCAGCTGCCTGATTTTTAACAAACATTAATGAAACAAAGTATCAATTTTCGTCAATAATATGAAATTCAATAGTACAATAAACAATTATGAGGTTCAGTGTACTATTTTTGAAGGAAAAAATAGTTGCCACTTATTCATACCTGTGTCTGAATATCATCCCCTGTGACAATGTTTCCCACAGCCCGCAAAGCAGGAGAAACCACTTTGTAATCGTTATGCCTGCAACCACAAAAAGAAATGTTGTTATATCCAACAGTTCTATCCTTAGTCTCTTTTCCTCGGAGCTGAAATCCAAAGTAAATAACACTCGATAGGATTTTAGAGCAGAAAGGTACATTTGGTGTTTATTAAGGGAACTCCATCATGATGATGGAATGTTGAGTGTCCCCTAGAAGAGCTGCCTTTTCTTTATTTCGTATTTTTGGGTAAAAAAAAGACCCTACAAATCTTTCCTAATCATATTTCCCAGGTATTCCATCACCCAGATTCTAAGTTTTCTCTCTCACTCTATTATGGTCTTCATTTCCTCTTCACTTAATCTCTGTTGTTGCCAAGGTAACGAAGAGCAGCAGTTAAAATTTATATAGCACTTCTAAGTTTTATAAATTGCATAATTTTGAGAGTAGAAAATATGTCAACTTGAAATAATCTGAAAATAAAAGCCAGGCTTCACACTTCAAATAGTGAATTCATAAAACCACTCCTGACTTACAGATCCAAAAACAAACAAACAAAAAAAGCCCACAAAACACAAACAAAAAAAAAACAGAAAAACAAATAAAACCCACAAAAATCCCTCCACAAAATTTTTTATATATTTGAAGACAAATATTAAGTCTTTATTTCAAGTAAGTTAATATATAAGATTGGCCAAAAGTTCATTTGTTTTTTTTCCATACGATGGCTATAGTAGTGTTTAATTGTCTTTAACTTCATTCAAAACAATTTGTGACAGCTGTCATATCAGCGTGCATTTAAAAAAATTTACCATAATTGGTGAAATTTTTGTGTAGCCACTTTAATACTGAAGGTGGAAGAAAATAGGCAACATTTCAAGAAAGGTAAGAACACAACTGAAACTCAAAAAAAGAATTGTGTAGTGTAGGGAGAAGGTGCTGTGACTGATCGAATGTGTGAAAAGTGGTTTGCGAAGTTTCGTGCTGGAGACTTCTCGCTAGATAATGCTCCAATCGAGTAGACCAGATGAAGTTGGCAGCGATCAAACTGAGACATTAACTGAGAACAATCGATGTTACACCACGTGGGAGATGGCTGACATTCTCAAAATACCCAAATCAATAATGTTATTGGTGAAAATGAAAAATGTGTCCTTTCTTTTATGGAAAAACTAAACAGACTTTCTGGCCAACTCAATACTTTAACTTTCCTTAAAAATCCTATTTTCTCTCCTCTTCAATATGACTGATTACTCTTCTTAAAACTGACAGTTCCTTCACATGTATTTTAAGATTGGATGATTAAAAGAAATGGTTAAGATACATAGAAATCTAGTGACTAAAGAGTACAAAAGATTACTTCCCAGATTTTGAGTGCTGTACTTCTGACTCCTGGAGCATCAGACTACTTTTAGTTCACAATAGCATTATGCTGCTGATCTGTACCCAGTCTGCGACCAGCTATAATCCCAGAGTCTTGTGTTATGTTCATTATACTGATCCAATCCATTCCACATGTCGTTTGGGAAAATGACTCTTTGCATCTACTTTGTACTTACTTGAATTAAATCTCACATAGCTTGTAATTGTATCATTTCCCCATTATGTTTTAATTCTAATTTTTTTCTTCTTTAGTATTATCTAAAAATTTGATTAATATGGTCTCTATGTTATCAGTAAATCTTCCACTCCACAAATCAAAGTCATCACAAAGAGACATAGCAAAATAAAATTCAAAGTATGACAACAGTCTAGAATAAGCTCTAAATCAGACAAAAAGATAAGGAATGATTAATGTTAGTGGCAATATTTCTTCCACTATCCAGTGGTTGGTCTCCAATCACTAAGCATGAGCAGGAATTACACAGATCAGTTTTCAAATGTTCTTGAAGGAATGCTGACAGTGTAAGAGTGAGAGGCTCTTTAGAAGCCTCAGAATAAACAAACAGACCTGACATCAATATAAACGAGCACAAAAAACAGAATCCCAATGCATAATAAATCAATATAATGAATTATTATTTGAGTATAGCAGCTAAAAAATTAACATGGGGCAAAACAGCAGACATACTTTCTTAAAGATAACTTACATCAGCAGCTCCACAAGTCTTCTACACACCCCTGCATCAATGACTGCTTGAATTTTATCATTAGGTCCATCTGATAGGTATGAAAGGGCCCAGCAGGCATCAGCTAGTACATCAGTGTCACTGACAAACAGCAACCAGGAAAGCACATTCAGACAGGGGGAAACCTGTAAAGGGAAGATATAATTATAGAATTCTACATAATAAGAGCCAGAAGCAAGGTGAGAAACTCCAGAAAGCAACAAGGAGCACGCTTGATGACTTCTGGAGTGATCAGTACTTCTAGAGATGGAGTGGCAAGTGGCCCAGGAGCATTCCCACCTTCAAGAATGCCGTCAGTGGCCTTGCGGTTTATTTTGATGAGGTGGTAAGAGCCCAAGGAGAGTAACTTCAGAGAGCAAAGGTGAATAAAATACCAATTCTGAGAGATTCCTTGTCAAGACATCCTCACTGTGGACCAAAACGGTAAAGGAACTTTCGCAAGTGCTAAAGCTAGGAAATTCTGTATTGTAGATATAGAAAATGCTAGCTTTACCAATTAATTCAGAGCTTTTTACAGGCAGCAAAAATTTGTTCTAAATTAAAACAAAAGTAAGAAAAAGCCCTATTTCTCTAGAACCAAATAATTTTTGATAAAATTTATAATGGTAGAATTTTATTATCTCTTTCTTTTCATATTAATATTGGTTGCTACACTCTTTTAATTGCATTTATTTCCTGCCAATTTCCCACAATTATAATCTTTACCTTCGCAAATTCTGGAGGTGGACTTTTCCCTCTACAGAGATTAGACAAAGCCCATACTGCATTCCGGGTCATGGTCAAGCGGTTTTGCTTCGAAAATAACCTACAAATATGATAATACAATGGTAAACTGTGTAATTAACATTAACTCTCTGATGGCATATATAGTTACTAAACCATTTTCTACAGAACAATAAAGTTTAATTCTAACCAAATAATGTATAATTTTGAGATTGGAATGAGACAGAATGCCTGAAGAAATACCTGACCTATAACAAAAAATCTCAGTAGAAAATCCAAAATAATTTCCAAAGATATACTACTCTTTGCAGAACTTCCCATTTTTTATTACTTAAAAAAAAAAAATTACAAACTTACTGTAAAAGAGGGGGAAGAATATTACAGTCTAAGACATAGTCCCTGCACATGGTACTATCTCCAGCAATGTTGCCAAGAGCCCAGACTGCCTGTGAAAAAAAATTATTCATTAATGTCAGATTGTATAGCTTCTCTCAAATTCTTTCAAAAAATGCAAACAAATCACAATAGTTCTTTACAAAGCTACATAGTAGTTAATCAACATTATTAATAACCCTAAGTTTACTCATCAAGGAGTCATGAAATACTTGTGAGATTGGGGAAAGAAGATCAATAATATTACAAAGTAGACATGTGAACACGCGTAGTAGTAAGTTTAGTAAAGGATGGAAATAGTTCCCATACACACTCTTTACCTCTCAAGTCTCCCTACATAACACTCCGCACACAGCCCTTGGTACAGAGCAGTGATTCATATGGCTTACTCAGCTGGTTAAAATGTATTTTAAGCTTGCTTGCCAAAGCAAACAGTAAACAAAAATTTAAGATCAAAATGCAGAAAATTTTGTAGTGACCTTTTGGGGGTGATGGACATATTAATTATCTTTATTGTCATAATGGTTCATGGGTATATACATATGTCAAAACTTATTAGATTTAAATATATGCAGCTTATTATTAGTCAATCATACCTCAATAATGAGAAAAAACTATAATAAAAGAAACTCATTCTCATTTAGCAGTGATTTGTATTTACAAAAATGATAGTTTGAAATAAAAAATTAATTAAAAATTCATGTTTTCTAAGTCTTTTGTGCACAAAACTGACAAAAATTTGTTACTTCAATAAACATTATTATAAATTCCTACAATAAAAAATTCAACTACTTACATGGTCTAAAAAGTGTATCTATGGGCTTAAAGAGTTTCAGGTTTGGAAGGAAAAATGGTTTTGTTTCTAGGAGAAATTCTACCTATATTCACTATTAAATTTTCTATTTTAGTAAGTTTAGATTCCTAGAAAGCTCCCTCTAATGAACCATGGATTGTCATGGCCAAGTGGTAAAACTGAGGCCCTAAATATAAGAACAAAGGGAAAAATTGTATTCTTTCACCTGCTTCTTTTTGTTTCATTTTTACCTGCTCCTGGACATCTTCAAACTCTGAGCTGAGCAACTCTATGAAGATAGGCACAGCTCCTGCCTGAATCACAATCCGGGTCTGAAGAGAATTTCCTGAAGCAATATTTGTCAATACCCAAGCTGATTCAAACTATAAAGATAAAAATAATTTCATTATCTTATTAGAATAGCTTATTTACTTGTAACAGTAAGATTTTCTGTTTATAAAAAAAAAGATCTGGAGGTTATTTACATATAATCTATCCAGTGAATACGTTATTTTTAAAAGAGGAATTCCCAGAAGAAATACTCAGAAGCCTGAGAACTATTCAGGGTATCTGAAGTTTCAGATGAAGGCAGAGCTGACAAGACACCATAAAAAAAATGAGGGAGTGTTTATGTTGATATGGAATGATTTCCCAAGATAAAAATTTTAAAATAATGCAAGCCAGTGTATGTTAATAGGATATCATACTATATTCTCCAAAGGGTTAAGACGGAATGTATGCATTAATTTACTTATTGCACAGAGTATCTCTGGACGGAGTCACAAGAAACTGTAAATACTGTTACCTACATGGAGAGGCCAGGGTGAATGGAGAACAAGGATGGGAAGGAAAAACACTACTTTTCACTGTAAAGCTATCTGTCACTTTGGCCTCAAACCATGTATATTATCTAATAAAAAATAAAACTAAGTAATTTTTGTAGAATGGGAAAGTGAAATGGAGAGAGGATGTTAGTGTAAAATGTGTAAAATATAGGCACAGTGAAAAAGGCAAAAGATTTTTTAAATGATAATTAGAACAAAAGAAGTTAACACACATATAATTAATAGAAATGGCAACTTCAGAGCATAAAAGCTTCTTCCAATAAATGAGAAGGCTCCAAACCAAGGTACGGGGTAAGACTTTTTAAAAAGAGCATTCTTAAATGTTGATAATCTGGTAAACAGAGGATATGAAGAAAATTATGGCCGATGAAAATTCTAGTAGATTAATAATCCTACCCACCCCTATAGTAACTTGACTCTTTAACCTCATATGGAGAAATCTAGAAATTAACTATTAAATTCCAAAAATGAACTCTTACATTGCTATTTTAGTTTAGTTCTTAGTTTTGTTTCCTTCTCTCATTTTATCTTTTATCTTTTAATGAAGCTCATATGCAGAAAAGAAAAGTCAGTGGTATGCCCCTTGAATGAGAGATCAATAAAAAGTCATCAAAAAATGGAGCTGACTCTTCTTAGCTTCTGGGTACACTGAAAGGCAGTTAGGATATGAAAAACTAAAACATCAATCATAAGGGGTAAAGGAAGATGGAAGAAATGGGAAGACAATATGGTTAGCACAGTTCAAAGCCACATTAATGACAGCAAATTCATAGCAGAAGACGTTTAAAGAGGATGTTCAAAGAAACCTAAAGTTGTGACATACACAAGTGAGATAAAGTGGTTTGGTAGCCACAACAGACACTGTTATTACAGCAGCAGAGAGTACCAGAACCGGAGCACCATGGATAAATTAAAACCCACCAAATATCCCCCTGTAATGAAATTACTACCGAAATCAATGCTCAAACCCTTTTCAAACTGTCTGAATTGAAACTTTACATGTATGTAGTACTTTACATTTTCAAAGCATTATTCACATACTCTCAGGTATTTCCCACAGCAACCCAGAGAAGCCTGGCTCTTGTACTTTATGAATGAGGAAACTATCAGACAAAGAGCCAACAATCTAATGACTTGAGTAATGTTACACAGCCAGTCAAAGAGAACTAGATTACAGCCTTCTAATGTAATTTACTTAATGCCAGACTCTCTGGCTTCCTCTTTCATAGCTTCCTCTCTTAAGCATACCTGTAACACTGACAAAAATCTTTCAATTGTAGTTTTGGTATCTAGGGCCAGAAATGTCAAATAATATGTCAAAGTGCTTAGTGGACACTAAAAAGAAAACACAATCCACTGAAGATGTAGCTCCTTTGGCTTTCTAGGTAAATCTATTAGTAGAACAGACACATATGATATGAATATAAAAGCAAACTTTCCCACCAGAAGGCAAGCTCAAAGTTCAACAAAGAGTCATCACTTACTATGGAGACCAAGTCAAAGAAACGAAAACTGGAGGCAAAATAATCTGTAAAGAGTAAGATCAGCACACACACCAATCTGTATCAAAGAGAAAACAGACTGTAGTGTGATTCTAATGCAAATGAAATGGTAACAATAACCTAAGTGGGTAAAGGATATACTAAAAGAAGTTTTCAATGAAAAGAAATCAGAATACTAATTGCTGCCAGAGTTCAAACTGCTATTTGTCTGATGACCAAAGATCTCACAAAAAGTGAGAGAATTCAAGGTGCTACTGAAGTAAATGAAAAGAAGCAAAATAAATGACAATGATTAGAAAAACTAGGAGTAAGTAAGTAATACTCTGAACACAGATGGAAAAAAATTAGAAATTAGGACATCTCAGCCAAGGAAGAATGTACCAGCCATATTTATTACTAAGAAGTACACAATGATGTTAACCTCTGAACACAAAGATTCAAGGTCTCTCCTAAGTAAGAATGGAAATCAGAAATCAGTTCTGTCACTACCAGGACAAAAAGAGACAAATAACTAACAATGAGAAGGCCACTGAAAACTAAATCATATTCATACATTAAACAAGGCATTAAAACACAGATGCACAATGGATGCCAAGTATTTTAATGCTTACCTTGTAAAAACTCATCAAACTATACTTGTGCAATTTTCTATACCTATGTACTTATGTGTGTGATAAACTTCTCTGTCACTGGGTACTGTAGTCACTTTTTTGGTTAATGTTTTGGCTTCTAGTCCCGGATTAAGAATTTAACACAAAGCCCTGGCTGGCGTAGCTCAGTGGATTGAGCGCAGGCTGCGAACCAGGCATCGCAGGTTCGATTCCCAGTCAGGGCACAAGCCTAGGTTGCAGGCCATGTCCCCCAGCAACCGCACATTGATGTTTCTCTCTCTCCCTCTCCCTTCCCTCTCTAAAAATAAATAAATAAAATCTTAAAAAAAAAGAATTTAACATAAAAGAGGCTCTGCCCGGGTGGCTCAGTTGTTGCAGCATTGTCCTGTACACCAAAAGGCTGTGGGTCTGATTCCCGGTCAGGGCACACACCTAGGATGGGGGTTCAATTCCTGGTCAGAGTGCATATAGGAGGCAACCGATCAATGTTTCTCTATATATACAAAATCAGCAACAAAAAAACCCCCCATATTCTTGGGTGAGGATAAAGAAAAATAATTAACAGTAAAGAGAATTGTGAAATAGGAAAGTTCAGAGTTGACAGCACAATCACATGAAGTTATGATAGCAATGGTCAGAAAAAGTAATTTAAGTAAGTAACCATGTGACTCAAAAACAAATGAGTAAGATGAATGAAAAAAAACCCCTAGGAAATAGTAGTACCTAAAGTAATAAACGGAGCCAAAATAACTTCCCGTTTGTCATTTTAAATGACTACATTCTACTATATTCTTAGTGTTCCAAGAATGGCATCATACAAGGAAACAACCTGTCATGCAGCCGTAACTGCTTATAAATTGTAATTCCATTATTTTTCACTGTCCAGGACTTGCTAAATAAGTCTACAACTGCAATATGATATTTTCTCTCTTCCCCTTCTCAGTCTCTACCTTCTGGTGCTCAGTTCCTTAAATAAGGAAAATGAAAATCCAAAGCTGAAATACTTCTGACCTCCTATCAAGTTTCCCACTCCAGGTTGAGGTACGCCTGGTTCCCTTTCTCCATTTGGATCAGGACTCTCTGTTGCTGGCCACTTTGCTGGGTCCACTCTGGTTCCTAGCAAATGCCAGGCTCACCTGGAGAGCAAGTGAAAAGAAAGGCTCACATCAGAAAAATAAACCCAGATATAAAACTCTGCAGAGAACAGTGCCTGAGTCATCTGAGCAACCTTTCAAGGAAGGTAGAGGGGTCAATGAAGATGGGAAAAGACTTAGGAGGATGAAGGCTTACTGCAGTTTATCACGTTAGGATTTTAGAAGGGACAACAGAGGCAGAAATGGGAAAACTAAACCAACTTTTTCAAATTTATGGCTTTAAGAAAAGTATTTAATGATTGGAGCTAGGAGGCAGTTTACTTATTACTAAATATTTTTATAAGCTTCTTTAAAAGGTTTGAGAATGTTGCCCTGGCTGGTGTGGCTCAGTGGATTGAGAGCCAGCAAACCAAAGGGTCGCCAGTTCCATTCCCAGTCAGGGCACATGCCTGGTGTGGGCCAGGTCCCCAGTAGGGGGTGCATGAGAGACAACCACACACTGATGTTCTTCTCCCTCTTTTTCTCCCTTCTCTGTCTAAAAATAAGTACAATCTTAAAAAAAAAAAAGTTTGAGAATGTAACATGTCAGCACTACAAAGGACAATATGAAGAGGCTGGGCCCAGACTCAAAAAACAAAACAGAGTGGGCACAGGAAATATACCATAAGGCAAACCAATCTCATTTCAAGGACTCAAGTATGTCTGAGACCTACATGTCCCTGAGCTTGAAAACGCTCTTAGACAAATGGTACTGTCTGCTTCCAAAATCCTAGATTCCACCCATGTTCATTTCATTTGAGGGCAAGTGTGTACCTGGGTAGCACTGCCCAAAGCAGGCGTTTTTATCTCCTTGTTTGAGGTACCTCACTGATTTGGGGATAAGAAAAGCCAGAAAGGAAGTGAAGAGATCTTTTACTAGGATTTACAGCCCTTTACCTATGGAATGAACAGATTAAGTTTGTTCACAGGATTTACCAGTGAGTTTAGCTATTATGACCATATTCCCTTCCTGGAAGAGAAATGGCAGAAGTCCCATTCCAAAGAGACACTATTCAAATTTGTAGCAAACAGGTGGGAGTACCCAAGACAATTTACATGGTGGTACCCTCCAAGTTTCCCAGATCATGTCTAATTATTTGAGCATAAAGCCTTCTGGCCTTAAGGTCTCCCCCAATATACTTGCTCCTCCTGCTTCTGGGGTGATCAAGATTACCGATTAGTCACACTGGAGGAAAAAAACACCATGTTGTGCTATGATGTGCACAGAAGAAAAGCTGGGGACCACCTTTACACGATAAACAGGTTGATTATTTCTCAGAGTCTGGACAGCTAAGGTGAAATCAGGAGGCAGTCACTTCCAGAGGAATCATTTCTCAATCTTTCAGCCTAATTATCAGTTTGCACAAGGGTGGAATCTGAGAATTTAAATAGAAGCAAATTAGAGATTTCTGAAGGCATTCATCTTCAGATGTTTTAAAGATACAAGTTCCAGGATTACAGAATAAAAAAAAATGATGTAGAACTTACACGAGTTAGCCAGGAGAGGACAGTGTCTGAGAGAACATGCTGTACTCTTTAGGGAGTGCTGGAGAATGTAGAGATGGGGAAACACACATTTCTCTGACATCATTTTAGGCCTAGGAGGTTGTACCATCTTTCTTTAGTGCATTAAGAAACTGGACCTCTGTGAACAACTATACAGAGTGAATTCAGTATCTCAGAACTACTCTCACCGTCAGAGACAGGAGAGAAATATATTTTCACATGAACAAAATAATTTTCCCTACCTCCCTCTTCCTAAAAAGCTTTCCAAATGATAAATTGCAGTAAGGCTCTTCATTTAGTTCCTCTGGTTCTCTTGGCTGGCTGCTTAGGGGCTCAGGCTCTGTTCTCTGCAGTGTTGGTTGTCTGGATTTCCTTTTTCTGAGAAAAGTCTTTCTTTCCTTGCTTTCTAGGTAAACCTGGTAATTTTTCAGAAGATAGTGATCCTGGACTTAGATGGAGACCACAATTATAATCCAGGAGGCAGCTAGCAAAACAGAGTCTTAATTCAAATGAACTTAGGAATTAGTAACTGTCAAACTGGAGGAGAAAAACTGATGGGATACTGAAATACTCTACCTTTTCTGGATTTCTTGTTTTTCCTCTGGAAGAAACTCATCACCGCAACAAAGAAAGTAAAAGAGTAGAAAGATGGGGTGGGAGGAAAGGAGAGAAAATATCAAGACAAAGCATCAAGTCTTACAAATTATCTACAATACTCTGGATAGTAAGGAACCTGGGGATAGGGTTGTCAAAATTGCTCCAATCCCTACAGTCTTAAGAGTAAGGCAAAAGCAAACAAGGGGGTGGACGTTATCTTTATGATTAACTTGTTATTGGCAGATATTTACTTGGAAAAATAACCCCATTTTGTGATCTACTTGGTCTCTAACCAATTTTTATAGTTGCCTAAACCCTTCAGATTAGATCCTACAAGTGAGAATTTAGGTGTCATGTGTATTTGTTAAAAAATAGAGAAACCAAGTCAATTGGTTACTCCAAGAAGTCTAGCTACTGAAAAATCACCAATTTACCGTTAGTCCAACTATTTTAAAATACTATTTTAAAATTTCTAAATAACTCCCAGGACAAGAGTCAGTTGAAAGTTGTTCTTTTTACTGTGAAACTTATCTAATCCAGAAGTTGTAGAATTTCCTCTTGAAACCCTTATATAATACAGTATTAATACTAAATTAACAGAGCAGAAAGCACACAGATTCCTGACAAGACTATCACCTTGTTAGTGCTTTTGAGGTAAGAGGAGGATTAATTCAGACTAGGTATGGGGATTAGTGAATCTCTGATCTAGCCTATGCTACAAAGCTTTGAGAAAGCTAACAAGTATAATCTAAAAATCCCTCAAACCCAAATTTTACATAGCCCACACTCAGGTCCTATCTATAATGGCTTCTCTACTGCAATAATTCCCTATTAAGTAAGTATTATCAAGAATCATAAAATAATCTTTTACATGACTAAAAATGACAAAAATTCTAAAAAGTAAAAACCAAGGGCCTGGATGTTAACAAAACTATCAAAGAAACTTGCCATGTGGTTGTTGGGAAGACCATTATAAAAATTAACCCCTTAAACAGATTAAAAATAAGTAAAAGAATGTAAGTTTGCCAAGAGAGTTAAGATATGAGGCAAGAAATGAAAAGGTTCGCACCTGCAGCGTACAGTTCTCTTTTCGTTTGAGGAACTCCACAAACCTGGCCACTACTCCTGGCGTGCTGATGACTTCATCAATGGGAGGGTTAGGTTCTGTGTCCCCACAAAATAAAAAGAAAGAAGAAAAACAATCCTTTGATTTCAATACAAAGACTTTATAGCTCAAAATTACTTCATAATATCCCTCCCTCCATTTTAGCATCTCTTTAACAATGGAAATCTAAAAAAAGGAAAAAAATGTCAGGTTGAATTTGGTCACTTTGACACTGTAGTAGCTTGAAAGATTTCACAATAAGGTAGGCCTTAACATGGAAATGATGGGCAAAACTCCTAAAAATTAAAATTACTACCTCTCCTATTTTAGAAAATAGCAGGAAAACCATCCAAAGACAACCACTATTATTATTTTGGTACAATTCCTTCTAGCCCTTTTTCTGTGTATGGGTTTATTGCTCATCTTTTTTGTTTAGCATAAACTGTCTCTAGAAACTGGATTAGGGGAGCATTTGAGATCATGCTTCCCAGCACATGTTGTCAATTTAGCTCAAACTCTTATTAAAAATAAAAAAATTTTAAAAAGAAAAAAAAAGAAATAATCTGGACTAGAAAATTTTGAGTGTGTTTACAGGACTTATTGTCGCAGCCATAGTGTTAGGTAGAAGCCAGAGCAAGAACTCACCAAGGATGACTTGCCAAATTAATCTTGTTTTCATTTATAATAATAGAGCATCTTAAAAATGAAATCAGTCAGTAGAAATTTGTTGGGTGAATAAATAGTTAATGACCTAACCAATCAGCGTAATAACTTCAGCAAGAGAATTGACAAAATTTTTGATGACATTCATGTAGCAATGCATGAAAATGGCAGCTGGACTATACAGTATGGCTAGGAATTCTGAACCAAGTCAATAGCTTCACTGAAAGAGGTGATTCAATGTTATTTTGGAGAGAGCTCTAATGACATGCTCTTTGCCTAGTTCAACCTTTTTACCAACCATTCAGATAGACACAACAAATAAACTTGATATTATAATAAAGATTAAGTAGTTAATGTGCTAGATTACAGAAACAACATAGAGAAAGACCAATAATAAGCCAAAGTTGGCAATAAAGCAACAGGGGTAAAGCAAAACTCAGCAAATAAATTTTTAAAAATTAAAAAAAAAAATCCATACCATTTCACAGACAAAACTTAAAAACAATTCATGAAGAAAAGTGTTAAGAGAGTTTAGGTTGCTGCAAATACAACAAAACATTACTATGCCATTACTACTGAAATAACTGATGCTATCTTGGAATATATTACTGGCATGTAGAGTCTCAGGAAGGCATCTCTCACCACTGACAGAGCAGTAACACATTGGCAGTACTGCATTCTAGTTATCCTATTTCTAAGAAAGGAGGCTGGCAAACTCTAATACATTCGGGAAAGTAGAAGAGTGGTGAAAGGCCTTAAAAAGTCACATTATGTGTGAAACCCATTAGGCTCAGCATGCTGAAAAGAGACATCTTTAGCGGGGTGGGGAAAGTGTACATAATAATGGCCTTCAAACATTCAACAATTTGTCATGCAGAAAAATAGAATTTTTTTTTGTTATGGTGGTAGATTTTCATTCCTATTAACCTCAAGGAGAATGTTAACTTATCACTAATAACTCCCAACAACTGTAACTTACTATTGGTGTCAGTTCTAAGTATTTACTATTGCCATTGTAATACAGTTCAGAGTTCCAGAGTTTTTTCTACTTGCTTAGATGAGAATGGTATTATATTCCATTCTACACTAATTATAGAAAAGGTAGTTACCCTACCCACCAATAAGTTCATAGTTAATTTCAGCAATAAACTGCTAACATTAAAATCAACAATCACTGCCCTTTCAATTGATATTTTTAAAGTTTTCTCTTAAAAAAGAGTGGGATTTCTCAATATGAATCAACAGAAAACACTGCCTGCCGTTCTTATCACTTTAAGGTCTTTTATAGATAGCTCAGAAATAAAAATGCTTCTGCTTTCTGATACTGGTAAGATCATGCAAATACATAAGGAAATCTGAACATTAGCTATGGCTCCCAACTGTGTATCTGTATGTGATGTGTCCTTACATTCTGTTGACAGACAAACTCTAAAGCAAGTTACCTGTGTTATGAACAACAGGCTATGAAAAAGTAATACGTTGTGAATAAATATTAAACAACATTCAGAACTCACCTTTTGAAAGCAGTTTTCTGAATTTCTGCGTTGCCGAAAGCTGTTGCTCTGGGCTATTAGAAAATATCATTTCAATCATGTCGGAAGTAATAACACCACCCTGGGATCACAAACAGAAAGTAAATATAAGGAAATTTTAACTTTAATTCAAAGGAAAACAAAGACAGTAAAAATTGTGGCTATGTTATTAAGTTAATCATATTTATCTAGAAGAGTTACACAAAGAGAGAGCAACCTCTACATGTAGAAATGTATGACATGATTAATAATGTGATGAAGCTAAACTCTTTGCCTATCATTTAAAAAGCTCACAATACCCCTGACCGGGTAGCTCAGTTGGTTGGAGCATCATCCTGTACATCAAAAAGTTGCAGGTTCGATCCCTGGTCAGGATACATGCCAAGATTATAGGTTTGGTCCAATCAAGGCGTGTACAAGACGCAACTGATCAATGTTTTCTCTCACATTGATGATTCATTCTCATTCTCTCTCTCGAATTAATAATCATATCCTTGGGTAAGGAATTTTTTTTAAAAGTTCACAACATTAATAAAGTAGTAGTAGTAAATACTAAGACAAAGTGTTTCTTATTCTTCCTCTCCTTGCTCACCAAAGGGTTAGCTATTCCTTGTCATTCAGGTTAAATGTTAAATCCCAAAAGGGGGCTTTTCATGATTTCCAAATCTAAAGCGTCCGTTCCATCTCTATCCCATCCCTCTATTTTAATCCTGGGTCCATCCCTTTTCACTATCAGTTATACACACACACTTTTTATCCTCTTCACTTTATTAAATGAAGAAACAATAAAATGAAAACATTTACATGGAAAATGCAGTGGAGGGGTGGTAGGCAAATGGGTGGAGTGGTTAAGCCCAGTACAAAGAGGGAAGGGGGGCTGGCTACCCCAATCTCTCCTACACAGGAGATCAGATAATTGTATTTTTCTTAGTTACTTCCCAGGTTCCCCCAGTATACTATAAGCTTCTTGAAAGCCAAAGATCCTGTCTATCTTACCACTTTGTCCCTGAGAGCTGTACAGTAGATGCACAACATATATTTACTGAATGAATACAGAACAGTCTTACACAAATCACAGGTTCTAGCCACTGCTAAATCCAACAGCCAACCCTTAAATTTATTTAAAATTTCTATTTTCTTTATTAAAATGTTTTGGTTTCTCACTATTTTCTTGCTTTACTAGAACTTTTCCATTTTCTGCTATAACCCATCCCCAGCATTAGTAGTTAACTCTCTTTTCAGGATTATTTGTCAATGAAGTCAAGTCTGTTTCATTTCATCAAGGGTTACAGTCAACAAGATGAACTGTGCAGAAAGCTGCACTGAGTGGAAAGCGCCAGATGGTTGGTAAGCAGTATCTAACACTTAAGAATTCCCACGGGGAGAATGAAGCAACCTGCTCTTAGGGGTCAGAAAAGTTAACTGCTCTGAAACGTAAAAGACTGATTCCTGAACAAACAAAGGTATCTATATAATTCTATTATGCATATATTATGTGTGTGTCCATCTATGTCTCTCTCTATGTGTGTGTGTATATATATGTTTCCTTCTCTCTCATATCCCCTTATCACATAACAAAATGTACTGACTTTACATTCATAGTGTTTAAGTATCATTAACTTTACATCATAGTATTTAGGTTATAGGACATCAGGGTGAGGAGTGAATAACATCCAAGAACTTTACAACCTCTTCTGGGGAAAAGGTTAGCGCATTTTAAGTTGCATGCGGGGTAGTTATGTTATGTGGAGGTACAACTTTGTTCCTGTCTCTATCTGAGTACCCGTTTAGTTTAAGGAGTTGTATATGTGGATGCCAAACTGACAAAGAGTAGACTAGGATGATTAATTTTATGTGTCAACTTACGTTATGCTATCCAGCTGTTTGGACAAACACCAGTCTGGATGTTGCTGTGGAAGTATTTTTTATATGTGATTTAACATTTTAAATAAGTACACTTTGAGGAAAGTAGATTACCCTCCAAAATGTGGGTGGGCCTCATTCAATCAGTTGAGCAAAGACTGAGATATCCTAAAGAAGAAATTCAGCCTAAAAACTACAACAATTATTACCTGAATTGCTAGCCTGCTGGCTTGCCCTATGGATTGTGGACTTACCAACTCTAACAACTGCATATGCTTAAAATCGGTCAATCAATCAATCAATCAATCTTTCCCCTATTCATTGTTTCATCTGTAGAACCCCAATATAGTCCACAAAATACTTCATATTCATCTAACACCCACTAAAAAAAAAAAGGACAGCTTGACTTTCTGAAAGGCCTGGAAGAATTCACCACAAAAAAATAATAGTAACTGCAATGTCTATATCAATTTCAAATGTGTTTTAAACTCCCCTGATTCCAAAAGAAAACTGGTATATAAAACTGCAGACCTATGAAGTAGAAAAAAGGAAAAATCTACAATGGTATATAATATGCCACCATAAAAAAAAGAAGGTGGAGGAAGTTTATTTTCTCAAAAGAATAAAAATCTAGTAACAGTGGCTGTCACTAGAGAAAGACAATGAGTGACTGAAGTAAATGAAGAGAGGTTTTCTTTTTTTGAAAACCATGTATATACATGTTATATTAAAATACTATCAAATTCATTTTAATAAACTGAAAATATAGACAGGTGTGATCTATATAAAGCACAATTTTTATCTGTTTTTGTAACCTCAAGACAGTTACAAAATGGATAATAAATCATTCCAATAGCTGTGCTATGGAACCAATTTTTAGAATCATATAAACATACCCAATTTTGTAACTGAAATAAACAACCAATTGGGATTTCCTTTAACATATCCCTTGTTATTTAACTTTTAAGGAATAGTTTTATTATAATTATCTTTGTAAGTTTTAATAGATTAATCTTCATAATTTAGTTAACCCTATTTAACAGCATGTTATTTAAAATATAATAAACATTTAGTAAATCATGAAATTAAGTAGATGGCTTCTTTTTAAAAATGAAATGCCAAGTACTTTTGGTAGCCATATCATGTTTTTTCAAAAAGAAAGAGATCTAACCTCATATTTTCATCAGAGAAACACTAAAGAGTTTCATTATCTTACTTACTGGTGCCATTTCCATGTTATTAATCTGAGCTTCATGGAAGCCTCCATCTGACATAACTTCTTCTTCTGTTTCTTCTTCTGCTGTAGCAACATTTCTTCGCTTGAATAACTGAAAAAATAAAAGACTGTTACTTAAGTAATTCTAACACAAGGGAGTTCGAAAGCCAAATACTAGTCACCCCATTTAAAAGGTAGTCAGGATGGAGCTTCTTGAAAATGGTTTTAAAAATTCCAAAGTTTGTGCCACCTTCAACCTTTCCTGATAAGGAACTATTTCAAAATTCTCCACTATTCTCAAAATAGTTTGAGGACCTATTACAAACTTCTTTATAATCTACTGCAATTAACTATCACTTGATGAGGTAAAACTGACCAGGAAGCCTCACACTGCATGACACATAAAAAAGGTAAGACTGGAAAATGGGGTTGGGTCATGCTTGGCCATTTTCCTCTTCCCTTTATGTGAAGTAGGTGATAGGACAGTCTCACTACACACCAGGAGAAATAAGGATAAAAATTATATCAAGATGACTTAATACTTCCCTCCTAACTCTCAAAGATAGTATACTGAAAGGCTTCTTGACTTTCCCAACCTGTCCAGCAACCATTGGTGACAAATGACTTCTGCCTGAACACCACCTTTAAAGCAAGCACCATTTATCTGTGTAGACAAAGGAGAACAGTTCTCTCCAAAGGCAGTTCATGAAGATGGCTTCCATTACATCCTTAAGAGTCCTATACACTTATTCATCAAGCCATTATAGAGTAATACTTGAGTATTATTCTATATCTAAGTGACTAAGATAACAGACAAAAGTCCATAAAATGGGTTTCAGTCACCAGACAACAACAGGTAATACAGGCAATGATCCTTCGGAAAAGAAGCATTAGTCCTACGATTGCTTCAGTTTACTGCCTGAAGAAAATTTCTGGGCTGCACCACAAGGAGGGTGAACTGTAACAGAGCCTGGAGGTCAAAACACCTAGAATCCACAACACAGAGTACTAAGGGGAGAAAATGACCTAGAGAGAACTCCAAAAATCTGCAGAAGGTCCTCCTCACTTAGTACTGATCACTGCAGCTATGTGGGGAAGAGATCCAAAAATGGAAAAGGAACCACTTTCGAGGAGCATACAGAACAATTTTGGAGGTCACAGAGATCAAGTAATAGTTTATGTTTTGACTGGCTATAAGAGAAAACAACTTCTAATATATAGGTCATTGAGTAGAATACTCAGAAGGGCAGTAACTCATTAGTGATGCTAAATTGGTCCTAGATTAGAGGCTCTTCTGGTCTAGCCCAATGAAACATAAAAGCAAACTGGTTCCAAGTAGTTTAACTACATCCAATGACAATGTCAGAATTATAAACATTAAAAGAAGACAAAATTATACTTATTAAAAAAATATATAAAAAACTCCAACACCAAATGATGTAAAATTCACAATGCTTGTCATTCAATTAATAACTACCAACCATACAAAAGAAGTAGAAAAAGACCAGCCATGAGGAAGAGAAAAATTAATCACATCAATTAAATCACCTAGAAATGACAAAGATGGCAAAGTGAACAAGGACATTAAAATACTTGTTATAAATACACCCACAAATTTAAAAAGTACAGTATAACCAAGACAAGGAGAGCTCAAAAACATGAAAAAAAGAAAGCAAATCAAACACCTAGAGATGAAAGATACAATTTTTCAGATGAAAAATATGCTGGGTGGGATTAACAGCATCTTAGATATCATAGAAAAAAATATTAGTAGATTTATGGACACTGCCATGGAAAAACTCTAAAATAAAAGAGAGAGAAAAAGGCTGAGAAAATATGTAAAGCTTAAATATATGCTTGTGGGACAAGAAATATATTTAAACAGCCCTGGCTGGTGCAGCTCAGTGGATTGAGTGCCAGCCTGCAAACTAAAGGGTCACCAGTTCGATTCCCAGTCAGGGCACATGCCTGAGTTGCAGGTCATGTCCCCAGTAGCAGGGAGTGAGAGGCAATCACGCATTGATGTTTTTCTCCCTCTCTTTCTCCCTCCCTTCCCCTCTCTCTGAAAATAAATAAAATATTTAAAAAAAGAAATATATTTAAACAGACTTCACGATTTATAGGTGGCATATACGCCATGAAAAGATGCACTCAACTTTAGTCATTAGAAAAATACAAATTAAAATGATACTGGCATACTATTACACACACATCAGAATAGGTAAAATGAAAAAGAATGATCATACTAAATGTTGACAAAGATGTGAAAGAACTGAAACTCCACTCATTGCTAATGGGAAGGTCAAATAGTACAGCCTATTTTGGCACATAGTTGATAGCTTCCTAACTATACAAGTACTAAACAACCCAGCCATTGTATTCTGTTCTTAGATATTTAACCCAGAGAAAAGAAAATATGTATACATAGAAGCTACCTATGAATATTCACAGCAGTTTTATTTGCAATCACCAAAACCCAGAAACAATCCAAAAATACTATCAACAAGTGGTGAATGGGTAAACCAATTGTAGTTTATAGCAGTAGTTTCAAAAAATATATCAAAACATCAAATTGTATGCTTTATTGTCACCTATACAGCCACAGAGCCACAGTTGTATTTTTTTTTTTTAAGACAGAAGAGAGTAATACCTGAAATAAATTGAAATATACTAAATACTTTAAGGTCCTAGTAACATTAAAACATCCTCATACTCCAGTGGTCCCTTTGGAAGATGCTAAAGAACCAACTTTTTTTTTTACTTTTTTTTATTGATATGCTGTTAATTACAATTGTCCCATTTTCCCCCTTCACTACCCTCCACCCTGCCCACCCCCTCCCACCCACATCCCCCCCTTTAGTTCATGTAAATATGGAACCATGTGTTATAAGTTCTTTAGCTTCTACATTTCCCATACTATTCTTGCCTTCCTCCTATTTTATACCTATTGTCTATGCTAATTATTCTCTATATCTTTTCCCCCCTCTCTCCTCCTCCCACTTCTCTGTTGCTAACCCTCCATGTGATCTCCATTTCTGTGGTTCTGTTCCTGTTCTAGTTGTTTGCTTAGTTTGCTTTTGTTTTAGGTATGGTTGTTACTAACTGTGAGTTTGAAGTCTTTTTTTACTGTTCATATTTTTAATCTTCTTTTTTTTAGTTAAGTTCCTTTAACATTTCATATAATAAGGGCTTGGTGATGATGAACTCTTTTAAATTGGCCTTATCTGAGAAGCACTTTATCTGCCCTTCCATTCTAAATGAAAACTTTGCTGGATAGAACAATCTGGGATGTAGGTCCTTGCCTTTCATGACTTGGAATACTTCTTTCCAGCCCCTTCTTGCCTGTAAAGTCTCTTTTGAGAAAGCAGCTGACAGTCTGATGGGAACTCCCTTGTAGGTAACTGTCCCCTTATCTCTTGCTGCTTCTAGGATTCTCTCCTTCATTTTAATCTTGGCTAATGTAATGATGATGTGCCTTGGTGTGTTCCTCCTTGGGTCCAACCTCTTTGGGACTCTCTGAGCTTTCTGGACTTCCTGGAAGTCTATTTCCCTTGCCAGATTGGGGAAGTTCTCCTTTATTATTTGTTCAAATAACTTTTCCACTTGTTGTTTTTCCTCTTCCCCTTCTGGTACCCCTGTAATTCGGATGTTGGAATGTTTAAAGATGTCCCTAAGCGTCCCCTCATTTTTTTTGAATTCTTGTTTCTTCATTCTTTTCTGTTTGGTTGTTCCTTTCTTCCTTCTGGTCCATTCCATTGATCTGAGTCCCCGTTTTCTTCCCATCACAATTGGTTCCCTGTGCGTTTTCCTTCATTTCTCTTATTGTAGCCTGCATTTGTTCATCTGATTTATGACCAAAGTCAACCAATTCTGTGAGCATCCTAATCGCCAGTGCTTTGAACTGTGCATCTGATAGCTTGGCTATCTCTTGGTCACTTAAAAAAATTGGCTCTGGGGCTTTCAATTCTGTTTGAGCCATCTTTTTTATTTTTTATTTTCCTTTTGTCTGGTTGCAAGTGTTACGTATGGTCAGCGGAGCGTTAGGTGTTCACCAGGGCAGGGCGCCCCAGTTGCTGGGTTGTGACGTTTTATGTGGGGGCGGGGTCCGAGAGGGAACAATGACGCCTGCTCTGCTTTCTCTAGGACTTCAGTCCCCTTTGCCGCTTCCCCCAAGCAAATTGGGTCTTTCTGGTGCTGGCTCCCGGGCGGGTGGGCCAGTGTACTTTCTCAGACTCTGTGGGTTTCCCCGAGGAGCCTCCTGTGAGGATGAGAGAATCTCCTGGCCTCAGTTCCCACCAGTGTTTTCAGTTGGTGCTCTTAGGCTTTGTTTCCTGGCAGCGCTGGGTTCCTGGGTTGCGCAGTCTGTGTTGCTGCCCGTTTTCGCTGTTAGTCTGCTCGCGAATGTGTGGCTGCGGTGCACTGGGTCTGCTCGTTGCCTCCCGCGCCCAGGGTCTGCCACTGGGTCCGCCAACTGCCATCTGTACCCTGTGTACCCGAGTCTGCCAGACACCGCTTTTTCCTGCCGGGACCCCTCGACCCCTCTCCACAGGCCTCCAACTCCGCCCCTCCTTACTGGTCTGGATGTACGATAGTCAGACTTCCGTTCAGTTCATTTCTCTGTTCTGGTTGTTTCTTGTTTCTCAATTTTTGTTGTCCTTAGTTTTGGTTGCACGAGGAGGCACAATGTGACTGCCTATGCCTCCATCTTGGCTGGAAGCTCTACCAGGAACCAACTCTTTATTTTGAAAACAAAGGGAAAGACTCAAGTATTTCTCTTTCCTACATGATTAGTAATTCAGGAATACCAAAAACTTACTGAGGAAAAGCTCTTCTTTAGACTGAGTTATCAGCCAATAAAAAAAGTAGAAGGAATTGTTGGAGACTGTCCAACATCCGACTCTTGACAAAGTCGGGTTGGATGAGACGCGTCTGCAAGGCAGAAGCAGCTGTGGCCAGATCTCCTATCCATCTCTTCCTGTATGCCTGTCCCTATTAGCATCAGGTGGTGAAATTTTTGGACACCTGTGCTTTGTAACAAAATACTCTACATGATGCCTCTGATTCTGCATGGAATAATTTGCTGACCATTAACTAGAAGCCCCTAATAACCCTAATGCTGTCCACTCCCCCCACCTGGAAAGTAAAGGATAGAATTAAACTATGGGCAGACTAGCTGCCAAACATTAAAGGAAGCCATTGCTGGGAATGTCTAAGGAGTCACCATTCAAAAGCTCAAGATTTACGAAAACCACTGCCTTTCCCATGCCCTGGGCAGGAGTGGTTATTGTTTTGGGACCAGGTGGAGAGAGGAGGAAGGAGTTTTAATTAAAATATAATAATCCCAGTACATAAAAACATAATGTAGCCCCTCCCCCAGATATGTAGTTAATAGAGCAAGGTAAAGAGTTATTTATCTAATTTCTATAAACAATAACTAGTTTTTAAAGCACTCCTTCTACCCCTTTGATTTAGACCAATCTATAGAAATTTAGTAGATATTTAATTATTAATCAGCATGTGAAAGTTTGTGCTCGTATAGCTTCATTGGTTATCTGATTAATGACCCTCTTGGTCAAAATAACCTTTGTTTAATATGGTTACTTTGTGGGACGTTTGTAAATTTCAGTTTCTTTGTTTAATATGATTGATCTGTAAAACCTTCTGTATTTTTTGAAATTATTTCTGTGGTAACTATTTCTGTGTTAATAACCATATTATGTATTAAATATTGTATAACCTCCCCTATAAAAATAAAGATTGATTTTACTTGGTGAGTCAGTCAGGTCTAGAGAGCCTGGCTGTCCTCCGGCACCCCACCCGGTGTCTCGCTTCATTCCCGAGCCATGCATCCTTCAGGGACCCTGAGACCCCACCAAGGCTGGACCCCGGCAAGGAATGATAGAATAATTACTGCAATGGTCATTTAATGATCAAGTTATGTATCTACACATGCCCATCAAACACTGCTAAAGCCTGAGGTAAAAAAAACTGATGGATATTGATTAGATGGCTTGATATCAAGGAACTGCTAACTTTTTAAAGTACAATAACTACTCTGGTTTAAGTCTGAGTCTTTATCTTTTAGAGATACTGAAGTTATTTGTAAATTAAGTGATTTACTTAATTTGTAAGTAAAATTTTCTATCTGGGATTTGCTCCCAAGTAATCAAGGGCATTATTTTATTTCTGTCTGAAGGGCACCCTTTAACACTGCCTATAGTACAGGTCTGGCAGTGATGATGAATTCTTTCAGTTTTTGTATGCCTGAAATGTATCTTTATTCTGTCATTGTTTTAAACATGTATTTTTGCCAGGTACAGAATTCAAAGTTAACAGTTTCTCTGAGTACTTTACAAATGTTTTTCCAATGTCTTCTGGCTTACATGGTATGTTGCCAGTAAGAAGTCTGACATCACCTTTATCTTTGTTCTGCTGTAACATGTTTGTTTTCTCTGGGTGTTTTTAAGACTTTTCTCTTCACAACTGGTATTGAGTAGTTTGGTTATAATATATCACGGTGTAGTTTTCTTCATGCTTTTGTGTCTAGGATTGAGTTTCTAGGATCAGTGGGTTTAGAGTTTTCAATAATTATGGAAAGTTTTTAGCCCTTATTTCTTTCAATAACTTATCTCCCTTCTACACTCTCCTTCAGGTACCTCCAATTGTCCATGTATGAGGCTTCTTATAAAGTTGTCCCATAGCTCAGTGGTCCCCAACCTTTTTGGCAGCATGGACTGGTTTTGTGGAAGACATTTTTCCATGGGGGGGCGGGGGGGGAGGGAAAGGCTTTGTTATAGCCTGCCACCAGATGCAGCGTAATTGTCACTTGCTACTCACTGATAGGTTTTTGATGAGTTTGCAAGTAACTGATCTATTATGGTCTCTGTGCAGTCAAACCTCTCTATCTGCAGCCGCGACCCAGTGCTGGCATCACTGCCTCAGCTCCACCTTAGATCAGGCACTAGAGTCTCATAAGGAGCAGGCAACCTAGATTTCTCTCATGCTCTGTTCACAGTAGGGTTGGCACTCCTATAAGAATCTAATGCTGTCCCTGATCTGACAGGAGGCAGAGCTCAGGCAGTAATGTGAGCAATGGGGAGCGACTGTAAATACAGATGAAATTTCCCTGCCTGCTGCTCACCTCCAGGTGTGCGGCCCTGTTCCTAACAGGCTATAAACTGCTAGCGGTCTGTGGCCAGGGGGTTGGGGACTCTGCTATAGCTCAGTGATGTCTTCTTTTCCATGCATGTGCACACATGTGTATATTCTTTCACCTTTTTGAAAATCCTTATCCAATAATATATTTATTTATTTCAGGGTAAGGGAGGAAGGAGGAACATCAATTGGTTGCCTTCCATGCTCACTCCAATCAGGGACTGAACCATAACATTTTGGTGTATGGGATGATACTTCAACCAGCTGAGCCACCCAGCAAGGGCTTTCACCTCTCTTTTTAATTTTGGATATCCCTTTGGATAGGATATTCTCCTATTCCTTGAAGTTAATGTTTTCTTCCGCAATTTCTAATTTGACATTGGTCCTATCTATGTACTTTTCCTCTAAGACACTGTGGTTTTCATCTCTAGAAGTTCAACTTGACTCTTCTGTGCATCTTCCATGTTTCTACTTAACTTCTGAATATATGAATACAGTTATAATACTGCTTTAATGTCATTCTCTAATTCTGTGTCAGTTTCAACTGATTGGTTTCCTCATTAATGGCCCTGTTCTGCTTCTTTGTGTACCTGGTAATCTTTGTATGCCTGACATAATCAGCTTGACTTTGTAGAATACTGGCTATTTTTGTATTCCTGTAAATCTTCTTGGCCATTTATTCTGGTATGCAGCTAAGTTATAAAGGAACAGCTTGATCTTCTTGGATCTTGCATTTATGATGTGTTAGGTAGTTTTAGAGCAGAACTAAGCCTATGGCTAATTAATCTCCACTAATGAGGCAAGACTCTCCTGAATACCCTACATATCGCCCCATGAATTATGAGTTTTCCCAGTCTGGCCAGGGGCACAGGCCATTATTCTCAGCCCTGTGTAAGTACAAGACACTACTTCCTTTAATTCTTTTAGATAATATTTTCTCTAGCCTTAGGTAGTTTCCTCAAACACATGGACTGATCAGAACTCTGCTGAAAATTCAAGGAAACCCTTTGAAGACCTCAGACTTCTCTCTACACATATGGGTCCTTTCTGGTATTCCACTCTATGAATTCTTATTAGCCTTGGTATCCCTGGACTCTCAGTTCTGTCTTCTCAACTCAGGGAGTCTTGCTTATAACATAGTTCCCTTTCCCTGTGTTGCAACTTGAAAACTCTGGCAGTAAGCTGAGGCTGTGATAGGGTTCACCTCATTTTCCATCTCTAGAGATCACTTTCTTCACTGCTTGATATCTGATATTTTGAACAGTTGCTAAATGTATTTTATCATTATTCTTGGTTGTTGCAGGTGGGAGGATAAATCTGGGCTCTGCTACTCCACTTTGAAGAGAAGTGGGAAGTCCTTACAGTACCCTTTCTTATACTTAAAATATCTTACTTTTGGCTAATGGGAACCTGTTCAAGCTACCTCGTGAGTCTTTTCAACACAATTTCAGTGGTCTTCAATTACTTCTTTATGTTATTAAAAATTACAGGTTCACCTTGAACATTCCCTATCTTTAATCAAGAATCAGCTATTTTTCTAAGGAGACTTATTCCTGTAAGAGGAAGGCTCTAATGACCACAATCTCGGGGTGCTAGGGGTACTCACTTCACTTCAAGGTATTTCACTATTTCTAGGCCTTTTCAGTCCCTAGTGATATTACCAATTCAAATTTATGTAACTTCTTTCCTTTTGTATTCCCATTATTTTCTTAATCTAAAATATCCACGTTCCTACATTAACAAATACTTAATTTGCTATATCCAAGTAACTATCAATCTTATGATTACTAAAATCAATTGAAGATTTGTTTATACTGCTTTTTACCCTAAAGATATATTCTAACAGAGATAACTAATCACATTGCCATATTTTAAATGTACTAAAACAATTCCTCTCTGTATGGTTTACCCACAAGCATGACATACAGGGCCATTTAATTCCTTGTTTATTTTTAAGAATTTCTTTCCTCATTTTGATTTAATTTGTTTTACCATTAGTTAAAACATTTATATTATTCCAAATCAAACTTAATCACTAAAAGTACATCTACTGGTTTGCAAAATTTATATCCACAGTCAGTGCTTTTAATATGGTATCGCAGGATCTTTAATTACTATAGGTCGTGATACATACAACAGCTGATAACAAGTGCAATTTGAAATGAAGAACATAATACCACTTACATCAGAAGTATCGACACAAGAAAAGAGATGAGAAATTCCCAAACAAAGGTTAAGTCCTAAGACTACAGCTATAAAGCAAGCCCACAGGATAAACAGCACAAGGACAGAAAATGTAGAATTCAGGTCTTGGGATGGGGAGGTAGGGAGGGGCTGGAACTGAAAAATTATCTGAGAAGTTTTACCAAGTAGAAAATGAGATAAAAATAATTTAAGAGAGTTATAAGAGAGAATGAGAAAGTAACCGGGATGTCAAAGAAAGCCACTCGTTAAAAAAAAAAAAGACAAATTAAGTTCAGGAAAAACAAAGTATAAGAAAGAAAATGTAACCACAGTATACTATTCAGCTCAGCAATACTTAGATATTGTAATATAACTATATTATGAGGATGGATGTAAGGGAAAGAGTAGTATAAGAGCTTAAATCTTCACCTCTCATAACAGAACATCAGTGAAAAATATTTTAAATTGGTAAACAAAGCTATATAGTAACATATACATATTAGAAATTTAGTAGTATGAGCCACAGTGAACAGTTAAGAGGGTTGAAAAATTAGTTTACTTGGGATGAGAACACTGCTGGTTTGGTTGCAAGTATTTTAGAACTATTTAACTTTTCCAACTATGTACAGGTATTAGTCAGAGAAAAATAGGTTTTGAAAAGGAAAAACACTACCAAAACAATCATGACTTGTATCTTTATAGGGATGCCTGATTTACATGTTGCCCAACCTTGTCAACCAAGTTAATCAATGGGAAAAGTTGGCTGTCCACAAGTGTTATCAACTTGCTCACTTCGCAAGGCAGTTCTTGTAACTAAAAACAACAAACAAGACTCTTCTTCATTACTGTCATTTCTACAATGTCAAAACAACACTATGTTACCTACTCAGACTGAGTTAACAAGCAACTGTTTAACGCAAAATATTTTAATAGTAAATGTAAAGTGTTCATCTTTTCGTATGTATAAAATTACAGACTCTGGCTCAATCAGAATATCAACTGCTAAAATCTTTTTGCCAAAAAAACAAATTTTAGTTTGGTCTGTCAGTGTCAAACGGACAGAGAACATTTATACAGTGCTGCCTAGATAACAGATATTAATTGCTTGTCTGCTAATAGGATAATCCTAAAAGAAACAGCTACTTTTTATATATATAACTAGCAGCATCAATTCCTGTACTAGCCTCAAATATAGCTGTTCAGCTGGCCTAAAAAAGCCTGACTTTCCCAGATAGATGACAAAGCAACTGTGGAAAGATAAACAGTACTTAAATGAATCTATATTTTATTAATGTTTACTTTTTTGCAAACTAGGCATGTAACAAGTACTGTTATGACATTAAGAAGCTTGATTAGTATTAACAGTTCCCCCTACATAAGCTGGCACATATGAAATGACAAAATTAAGATTTTAAGTAGAGCAATATTCCAGAAACTTATCACAGAAATATTAAAACCTAAGCATATTGCCCTGGCTGGTGTAGCTCAGTGGACTGAGCGCGGGCTGCGAACCAGGCATTGCAGGTTCGATTCCCAGTCAGGGCACATGCCTAGGTTGCAGGCCATGTCCCCCAGCAACTGCACACTGATGTTTCTCCCTCTCTCCCCCTGCCTCCCTCTCTCTCCCTCCCTCCCTCCCTCCCTCCCTCCCTCCCCTCTCTAAAAATAAATAAATAAAATCTTTAAAAAAAGAATATAAAGCATTTTGCCCTGGCTGGTGTGGCTCAGTGGACTTAGCACCAGACTGAGAACCAAAGGGTCACTGGTTCCATTCCCAATCAGGCCACATGCATGGGTTGCGGGCCAGGTCCCCAGTAGGGGGTGCTTGAGGGGCAACCACACATTGATGTTTCTCTCCCTTTCTCCTTCACTTCCCCTATTTAAAAAGAAAGAAATAAAATCTTTTAAAAAAAAGGAATATAAAGCATTTTGCCATCAGGCAGGCAAGTAAACATGAAAAACCTATTTAAAGTGAAAACTGTTTAAGACAGAATGATATTACTGCAACTTCAAATGGCTTTATACCAAATATGGTGTGTAGGCTGGTGGTTATATCAGACCTATACTTGTTCTCATATACATACATACACATGTTCATTTCCATATGTGAATATAAATGTCACAATGCTGCTGTGATTTCTGAAATTTACCCCAAATACAGAAGCTAATCCAAAGAAAAGATTCCACTTTAAATAAGACACAGAGATGAATTAAAAAACTGCAAGAAACCAAGAGAAACCTGTCCTTTTATAAGTGGTTATTTCAAAGATGAGAAAGCAGAGTGCAAGAACTCAAACTTAATTTGCTGTGTTTAATATAAACTCTGTTACTAAATTACAAACTGTTTTTGCCTGCTTCCTGCAAATAACAGTAGTAATAGTGTTTGATTTAAACATCTACAGCCCAACTGAACACTGAGGTTGTAATGTACTCTTGGACTTCAATTATCTGGAATATTTAATGCAGTGTTACTCAAAAGCACTGTATACAAAGTGGGGCAATAGTAGGTTTGCAGTTGTTCCTATGGAAAATAATACAATAAGTAATAATCAATACAAGAATAAACTGTTTCGTGAACTCACAATTGTAAATCTACTTTTGTCCTACACCTTGTATGTTGAGAACAGCTCACTATAACTGCAAAATATTTATGACAGATTACCTTGTTTCTCTGAAGGGTTCTGCCTCATTTGCATTTTATGAAGCTTTTTGTAGTGTGAAGGGTCAAATGGTCCTTCCAACCTCAAAAGTCTCTACTTACCCCCCTTCACCAAAAGTCAGCTAAGTGTGTCTCTAAACTTCTTTGCCAAAAGTGATGGACTAAGTATTTTTAGAGGAAGGTAAAGTGAGGATGAGTCTCAGATACTCCTGGAAATGTTTTCAGGTTAAAATGGTATTTAAAAATAATGTCCTACCAAACACCATCATTGGAAGACTCGAAAGAACTCAGTCCCATTTTGGGAAAGTTTGCTAACACTTTTGGATGATGAAAGTGCTTACTTTGGAGAAGTATTTTATACCCATTTTAATGTGCATTGGGACAAGAATGATGTAGACTTAATTACGAATGGAAGTTGCCTAATTGTCATCCAAACTAACAAGAGGGACAGTTTCTAAGTGTCCCAATTATACTTCCAACATTTCTGTAAAGGCTGTTTATGAAGAATTTCAAGAGGATTTTACGAGGTGTGTGACAAAGAGATTAATGAAATTTTCTCTTACATCCTGAAGAGCTACAGGATTATTGGAAATACACATATGACTGGGAAACATTTCAAAAAAAAATTTATTATCATGATCAAGGATATGGCATTTCACATCCCACCATATTAATATTTTGGAAGGCTTTATACCAAGTGACATTAGAGAAAAACAAAATTCCTTGCCTTTCTTACAGGAAATGATAGAATTCAAGTAAAAGGCATAAAGAACATAAAAATAACATTCTGCTGTCCTGAAAGACATATACCTTGAGGTTTTGCTTTAAAATATTACATAATAAAGAAAGGTAGAGACTGACAGACACGAAGTAAGCCAAACTGTTGATAATTACTCACCCTAGAGAATGATTTTTTGAAGTTAACTATTTGTTCTTTATTTTTATATGTGTTTACAAAGTTTTAAATTAAGTTTACAATGAAGGGCAATGTTTTCTTGGCCACTTCAGAATTCATTAACAAATGCACATAAAATCTTAATGAAGTTACGACTTTAGAAAAATAAAATACACTAAAACAACTGGCCGAAGTATTAAACAGTGATTACAGTGGGGAAATGGGAACGGGAGAGATTTTTTCACTCTTGTATTCTACTTTTCATCATCTCCTTTCCCCCACCCCCAAAACATGTTGATTTTATGGTGTTTGTGGAGTATGTGTGTGTGTAAACACTGTTAAAATTGAAATAAAGGATGGTGGTTTCAGGCATAAAATGAAACATTAAAGTTCTTTAAAAGGAATTAATAATAGTAAAGCACTCACCTGCTCTTCTCTTTTCTGCTTACGCAACTGTAGTCCTTCTTCTTCCCTCCTCCTGCGCATCTCATCAGGATTCAGGGACTTATTTTTGTAACTTTTCAGGCGAAAGTTCTCTTTCCCTGGGGTAGTCATCTTTTCTACAAAAATGAGAGAGAAAAGAAACAGATGAGCTTAGCTTACTGTAAAGAGCACTGCTGTTCTAAAGGCTCAGCCTTTTATATGCATACATGCTGAGGTCCACCCCACAGGGATACCAGAAATAATTCTTAACAGCTTTATTAAAGTATACAATTCACTGGCTATTTTTAGTATATTCACAGCTATGTGCAACCATAACCCCAGTCAATTTTTAAATATATTCTCATCACTTCAAAAAGTATGCCATTTAGCTACCATTCCTATTCTGGACATTTCATATGTGATCTTTTGTGCCTGACTTCTTTCACTTAGCATATTATTTTCAAGGTTCATCCATGCTGCAGCACGTATCAGTACTTTGTTCCTTTTTATAGCTGAGTAATAACCTACTGTATGAATACAGCCCATTATATCTATCTGCTTATCAGGTGATGGACATTTGGGTTCTTTCTGCTTTTTCACTATAATAAATGACACTTCTATAATTACTTGTAGACACATTTTTGCACAGACATATGTTTTCAGTCCTCTTGGGTATATACCTTGGAATGGAATTGTTACCAAACTATTTTTCCAAAGAGACTGCACCATTTTATATTCCCACCAGCAATATGTAAGATTTGACGATTTCTCCACATCCTTGCCAACACTGGCTTCCAGCCATCCTGGTGGGCTAGACATCTCTTCACCTGTGTATTTATCAACTGTATATCCTCCATTAAAAAAAAAAATCTCCTCGCCCTGGCTGGTGTAGCTCAGTGGATTGAGCACGGGCTGTGAACCAGGCATCGCAGGTTCGATTCCCAGTCAGGGCACATGCCTAGGTTGCAGGCCATGTCCCCGAGCAACCGCACATTCATGTTTTTCTCTCTCTCTCTCCCCCTTCCCTCTCTAAAAATAAATAAATAAAATCTTAAAAAAAAAAAAAAATCTCCTCAGATTCTTTGTGGATGAGGAGCAGAAGCAGGACCAGAAAAAAAATTTCTTTGATCATTTTTAAACTGGGTTGTCTTTTTACCACTGTGTTGTAAGAGGTCTTTATATATTCTAAATAGACCTTTATAAGATACGACTTTTTAGTATTTTCTTCCCTTCTACTGGTTCTCTTTTTCACTTTCTTGATGGGTCCTTTGAAGCACAAAAGATTTTAAGTTTCATGAAGTCTAAATTAACCTATTTTTTTCTTTTGTTGCTCATACTTTTAGTGTCATAATTAGGGATTCTTTACCCTAAGTTTTCTTCCAAGAGTTTTAAAGTTTTAGCTCTTACATGTATGTCTGTTGATTCATTTTGAGTTACTATTTCTATATGACATGAGGTAAGAGCCCAACTTCATTATTTGCATATGGCTACCCATCTGTTCTAGCATCGTTTGCTGAAAAGACTAGTCTCTATCTAATAGTCTTTAACACTTGTTGAAATCAGTTGACCATAAAGAGTTTGATTTCTCAACTCTCAATTGTACTCCACTGATCTGCATGTATGTCGCTAGGCCAATTTCACAGTCTTGATTACCATTTTTGAAATAAGTTTTCAAATCATGAAGGATAACTCTTCCTATTTTATTCTTTTCAAAATGTTATTGGTTCTTCTGGATACTTTATAATTCCATATAAATTTGAGAATCAGTTTGTCAATTTCTACAAAGAAGTCAGCTAGAATTCTGATATGAACTACAGTGAATCTATAGATGAATCTGGGGGACTATCATCACCTTAATGTTAAATCTATCAACCCACAAATATGGGATGCTTTCTGTTTACTTAGATCTTTTAAATTTCTCTCAACAATGTTTTATAATTTTCAGTTTCACATTTCTTATCAAATTTATTCCTAGGCATTTTAACTTTTTGATGCTATTGTAAATGGAATTTTCTCCCTTGATTTTCACTTCTAAATTGTTCATAACAAGTCTATACAAATACAATTTGATTTTAGTATATTGATTTTGTATCCTGCAACACTGCTCAACTTGCTTATAAGCTCTAATATTTTTCTGGTGGAATCCTTAGGATTCTCCACATATAAGCTCATGTCACCTGCCAGAAATAGTTTTGTTTCTTTCTTTCCAATATTTATGCCTATGTCTTTTTCTTGCATAATTACGTTTAGAGTCACCAGTACAATGTCAACTAGAGGTGAAGACAACAGACAATCTTGGCCTAATACTAATTTTAGGGGTGTTCAAGTCTTTTACCGTACAAAGTACCTTTGGATTTTTCATAGATGTCCTTCATTATGTTGAAAAAGCTCCCTTCTGTTCCTAGTTTTACTTTCTTTCTAAAAATTTTATTTATTTTTAGAGAGAGAGGAAGGGAAGGAGAAAGAGAGGGAGAGAAACATGAATGTGTGGTTGCCTCACTTGTGCCCCAATGGGGACATGGACCGTAACCCAGGCATGTGCTTTGACTGGGAATCAAACTGGCAACCCTTTGGTTCACAGGGTCGTGCTCAATCCACTAAGCTACGACCAGCCAGGGCCTGTTCTTAGTTTCTTAAGTGATTTTTTATCATTTCTGCATCTACTGCAATGACAATGTGACTTTGTTTTTTTTTTTTTTTAATTTTATTGATACAATACATTAAGTGGTTGGTGAACTTTACATCAACCTTGCATTTCTGGGATAAATAGCATCTGGTAATGGTGTTTTAATTTTTATATGCTGTTGAGTTTAGTTTGTTACTATTTTGTCCAGGATTTTGTGTTCATATTCACAAGAAATATTGGTCTATAGTTTTCCTGTGGTATCTTTGATTTTAGAGTAACACTAGCTTCATAAATTGGGAAGTGTTCCCCTTCTCAATTTTTGTGAAGAGTTTGTGAAGAAATAGTATTAATTCTTCTTTAAATGATTCATAGAATTCTGCAGTGAAGTTATATGGGCCTGGACATCTCTTTGACAGACATTTTGTGATTAATTTCTGTCGGGAACTGCCATGCCAGGTTAAGCTATAATCTGCTGTGGCTAAAGGCAGAGTAAAGAAGCTTGGGACCATAAGCCACTTAGGAGACAAAGCTTATCTTCCTTGTAAGGGTACCACCTCTGTCCCCTTTCTCTTCACCCTGCTTGGCCCCGGACAGATGACTGGTTAGCCAATGACAGGTAAGATTCCTCAAAAGAGGGACAACCTAAGACAGGTACAGCTGCGAAGGGGCCCCCACGGAAGGACTTCGGGGGCTATAAAAAAAGGGGGTGATGGACCCTCACCCCTCAGCTTTGGCACAGTCCAAGTCCTCATTTTGTCTGCAAGAAGTCTCCTAATCTCTTGGCTGCCTTACATCCCCTACCTGACTTAAGCCTGAAACAATGCTGGAGGTGGGTGCAGCCCTGTGCTGCAAAGGGCGGGTTCCCTAAGGCGATAAGGCCTAAGAAAGAATGCATAATACCCTCAATTTAAATGATAAGGGACCAAGCAGGAACTGAGTTTGTTCCCCAAAGTTTTATGGCCTTTTAACTATCTGACCCTGACTCAGAATAACTCAGAGTTCTTTGAATGTTATCTATTGTTTAATCATTTCTGCCTGACAATGACTGATGAGCTTTACGTATACACTCTATATTCCTGCGCAAACTGAACCCAAAATCCTGTCAAGGCGGGAGCTTCCAGCCAAGATGGAGGCATAGGTAGTCGCACTGTGCCTCCTCCGGCAACCAAGACTAAGGACGACAAAAATTCAGAAACAAGAAACAACCAGAACAGAGAGAAATGAGCTGAATGGAGGTCTGACTACCATACATCCAGACCAGTATGGAGGGGTGGAGTCAGAGGCCTACGGAGAGGGGTCGAGGGGTCCTGGCAGGAAAAAGCGGTGTCTGGCAGACTCGGGTACACAGGGTACAGATGGCAGTGGGCGGACTCCAGAAGCGCAGGGGCGGCTGACAGACCGGTGGTAGACCCTGGGCACAGGAGGCAACAAGCAGACCCAGTGCGCCGCAGCCACACGTTCCAGTGCAGACAAACTAAGCGAAAACAGGCAGCAACACAGACCGCACAACTCAGGGACCCAGCGCCACCGGGAAACAAAGCCTAAGAGCACCAACTGAAAACACCTGAGGAGGTTGAGGCCGGGAGATTCTCTCAGCCTCACAGGAGGCTCCTTGGGGAAACCCACAGGGTCCAAGAAAGTGCACAGGCCCACCCGCCCGGGAGCCAGCACCAGAAGGGTCTAATTTGCTTGGGGGAAGCGGCAAAGGGGACTGAAGTCCTAGAGAAAGCAGAGCAGGCGTCATTGTTCCCTCTCGGACCCCGCCCCCACATAAAACGTCACAACCCAGCAACTGGGGTGCCCTGCCCTGGTGAACACCTAACGCTCTGCTGACCATACTTAACACCTGCAACCAGACAAAAGGAAAATAAAAAATAAAAAAGATGGCTCAAACAGGATTGAAAGCCCCAGAGCCAATTTTTTTTAAGTGACCAAGAGATAGCCAAGCTATCAGATGCACAGTACAAAGCACTGGCGATTAGGATGCTCACAGAATTGGTTGACTTTGGTCATAAATTAGATGAACAAATGCAGGCTACAATAAGAGAAATGAAGGAAAACGCACAGGGAACCAATTGTGATGGGAAGAAAACGGGGACTCAGATCAATGGAGTGGACCAGAAGGAAGAAAGGAACAACCAGGGGACTCAGATCAATGGAATGGACCAGAAGGAAGAAAGGAACAACCAAACAGAAAAGAATGAAGAAACAAGAATTCAAAAAAATGAGGAGAGGCTTAGGGACCTCCAGGACATCTTTAAACATTCCAACATCCGAATTACAGGGGTACCAGAAGGGGAAGAGGAAAAACAACAAGTGGAAAAGTTATTTGAACAAATAATAAAGGAGAACTTCCCCAATCTGGCAAGGGAAATAGACTTCCAGGAAGTCCAGAAAGCTCAGAGAGTCCCAAAGAGGTTGGACCCAAGGAGGAACACACCAAGGCACACCATCATTAAGTTACTCAAGATTAAAGACAAAGAGACAATCTTAAAAGCAGCAAGAGGGAAGGAAAGAGTTACCTACAAAGGAGTTCCCATCAGACTGTCAGCTGCTTTCTCAAAAGAGACCTTACAGGCAAGAAGGGGCTGGAAAGAAGTATTCCAAGTCATGAAAGGCAAGGACCTACATCCAAGATTGTTCTATCCAGCAAAGCCTTCATTTAGAATGGAAGGGCAGATAAAGTGCTTCCCAGATAAGGTCAAGTTAAAGGAGTTCATCATCACCAAGCTCTTATTATATGAAATGTTAAAGGGACTTACCTAAGAAAATGAAGATTAAAAATATGAACAGTAAAAAAGACTTCAAACTCACAGTTAGTAACAACCACACCTAAAACAAAAGCAAACTAAGCAAACAACTAGAACAGGAACAGAACCACAGAAATGGAGATCACATGGAGGGTTAGCAACAGAGAAGTGGGAGGAGGAGAGAGGGGGAAAAGGTATGGAGAATAAGTAGCATAGATGGTAGGTATAAAATAGACAGGGGGAGGGCAAGAATAGTATGGGAAATGTAGAAGCTAAAGAACTTATGACACATGGACATGAACTAAAGGGGGGAATGTGAGTGGGAGGGGGTGGGCAGGGTGGAGGGTAGTGAAGGGGGAAAATGGGACAATTGTAACAGCATAATCAATTAAAAAAAATCCTGTCAAGGCAAGGATTGAGATACTCTCCTTTTGAGAGAGTGGCCGAGGTGCTCTGAGGCTTTTCTCCCCTTGGGAGAGAAGCCGCACCATCCCTTTTCCTCCACAGGCCTCGGTAGCCCTTATGAATCTGTCTTATCTCATCCATAATGCCAAAGACCCCAGGAGCCGGAATCTGAAATAAATTTCTGCACCTGTCCATTCAGGTCTAATCAGATTATCTGTTTCTTAAGCCAGTTCCAGTAGTTTTTATGTTTCTAAAAAACTGTCCATTTTATCTAAGCTAAGGTATATAGTTGTTCAAAGTATTCCCTTATTTATAATCCTTTTAACTTTTGTAAGGTCAGTAGTAATGTCTGCCCACTTCTGATTCTAGTAATGTAAGTCTTCTTTCTTTTTTTCTATGTCAATCTATCTAAAGTTTTACCTACTTTGTTGACCTTTTCAATGTACAGTGGTTCCTCTGTACTCCTCATTAATTCGTTCTGGAACTCGAGGCCAGCACCAAAACTGAGGAATACCGAACGATAGCCCATTTTCTCTTGCAGGGCAGTGTCATGACAACAAGTTCTAGCAAGTGTGATGAGTCCTGAGCAAGTGACAAGTGCTGAAACATTTTTTTCCCGTCAAATGTGACAAATGCAGGTTTTGATGAGTTCTGAAGCCGACAAGTACTGAGGTATGATTGTACCAGTTTTTGGTTTTCTCAATCTTCTCTATGGCTTTTCAATTCTCTAGTTCACTAATTTCTATGGTAATCTTTATTGTATCCTTCTTTCTTCTTGCTCTAAATTTATTTTGCTCTTCTTTTTCTAGTGACTTAAGGTGGGGGTTGGTTACTGGTTCAAGATCTAATGTTTTTTAATTGATTCTAGAGAGAAACAGGAAGGGGGGAAGAAAGAGGGAGCGCGGGAGGGAAAGAGATTAATGTGTTGTTCCATCTATTTATGCATTCACTGGTTGCTTCTTGTCTGTGCACCGATCAGAGATCACACTTAAAACCTGGTGTAACGGGACAACACTCCAATCAACTGAGCAAACCAGCCAGGGCCCTTCTTCTCTCTTAATACAGGAATTTATTGGTGGAAGTTTCCCTCTAAGTACTGCTTTAACTGTATCCCATAAGATTTTTTAGGTGATAGCTTTATTTTCATTTATCTCAAAGTATTTTCTGATTTTCCTTTCGATTTCTTCTCCAACCTACTAGTTATTCAGAAATACATACTTTAACTTTCATATATTTGTGATTTGCCCAAATTTTCTGTTGATTTCTATTTTCTTTCCATTTTGGTCAGAGAGCATCCTTCGTTATTATTTTAATCTTTTTAAATGTATTTGGATTTGATTTGTGGCCTAGCACATGATCTATCCTGGAAAATGTCCCATTTGCACTTCACAGTGTATGGGGTAGGCAAACAACGGTTAACAGATGTCAGCATGTGAAAAAGTTTATCCTTATATTACTTATTAATTATTGATTTATCTGCACTACAATTGTAAACCTACTTTTGTCCACCCCTGTATATTCTCCTGTTGCTGCTGGTGTGGTCTATAGATGCCGGTTGGGTATATTTGGTTTACACTGCTGTTTCCATGTGACTATTTGTTTTGTCCATTTTTTGAAACTGGAATATTGACATTTCCTAACCATTACTGTTGAATTACCGATCCCTTCATTTGCCAGTTTTTGCTTCATGTATTTTGGTGCTATTATTCAGTACATATATATAACCTGTCTGTCTTTCTAGTGAGTGACCCCTTCATCATTATAAAATGTCCCTCTTTATCTGTAGTAATATTTTTGTTTTAATCTATTTTCTCTGACATTAGTTTTCAATTCTTATATTTTAAATATATTATCTTTAAACGTAAAATGTTTCTTGTACAGAGCATACAGTTGGACCCAGTCTAACAATCTTTGCTTTTAATTTTTTTAAAGATGTTATTCATTTGACTTCCGGCCAACATGAGGCATAGGTGGACACACCGTACCTCCACGCACAACCAAGATAGGGACAACAATTTAGAAACAGACTAACATCCAAAAACGACAGAAAACTGATCTGAATGGAAGTCCGACAACCAAGAAGTTGAATTAGACCCGTTCATCCAGACCGGTAGCAGGGGCGGAGACAGCAGCCAGGCGCGGGTAGCAGGGTGGAGAGCAGAAAGCGGTGGGACCGGGCGCGTAAGGCATCCGGGGCACATAAGACCGCAGCAGGTGGACCCTGAGTGCACAGACGGCAGCTGGCAGACCCCGGCCCAGGGGAGGCAACCAGCAACCAGCAGACCCAGTGAAGTGGCGATTGTAAAGCAAGGCAGTGCGCGCAACCCAGGATCACAGCGCTGGGAAATAGAACCTCGGGACGCTGATTGAAGTCACCTGTGGGAGTTGAAGCGCATGGAGACACCCAGCCTCACAGGGAAGGTCCTTGGAGGGTCCCACGGCGTACACAAGCCCACCCACATGGGAATTGGCACCAGAGGGGCCCAGTTTGCTTGGGAGAAGCAGCAGAGGGGACTGAGGTCCCACGGAGAATGGAGTAACTGCCACTGTTCCCTCTCGACCCTGCCCCCACATACAAAGTCACAACCCAGTGACTGGGGTGCCCTGCCCTGGTGAACACCTAAGGCTCTGCCCTTACTGTAACGGGTGCGACCAGACCAAAAAAAAAAAAGATTTTATTTATTTAATTTTAGACAGAGGGAATGGGAGAGAGAGAAACATCAATGTGTGGTTTCCTCTCATGCACCCCCTACTGGGGACCCAGCCTGCAACCCAGGCATGTGCTCTGACTAGAAATTGAATTAGTGACCCTTTGGTTCACAGGCTGGCGCTCAATACACGGAGCCACATCAGCCAGGGCTTTGCTTTTTAAAATTAGATTGTTTAATCAACTCATATTTAATTTTATTATTGATATAGCTGGATTTGACAGTTTTTTCATTGTTTTCATGTGCCTCATGTTTTTTTCCCCTTTAGTACTCACTCACCGCTTTCACATTTAATAAATATTTTCTTTTTTTTAAGCAAAATTTTTTAAAGATTTTATTTATTTATTTTTAGAGAGGGAAAGGAGGGAGAAAGAGAGAGAGAGAGAGAGAGAAACATTAATGTGTGGTTGCTGGGGGCCGTAGCCTGCAACCCAGGCATGTGCCCTGACTGGGAATCGAATCTGCAATGCTTTGGTTTGCAGCCCACGCTCAATCCACTGAGCTACACCAGCCAGGGCCATTTAATAAATATTTTCAAATGAAGCATTTTAATCTCCCTAGTGACTTTTTCACTATATATTTTGTTTTGGTCACTACTGGGAGCTCTAGGGCAGCAACTTTCAGCCAGTAATGCCACAGTCCACTGGTGGGCCACCAAGAATTTTTTAACACATGCAATACATGACTATTTAGTCAGGGATGCTGAACTTTTCCTCCCTTAGATTGTCCAATTTAAAAAATGACAAGGGCCAACACAACAATAACCACCCAGTGTGTGTGAGTAAAAGTTATATCTACTTTTTGTCAGATCGGCAAATGTAGCATGTTTTGATGTGCTGAAGAATTTTATTAATAACTTTAGGTATGCCGTGAGATGAAAAAGGTTGAAAATTATTGCTTTAGGGTGTACCCCATACACTTTATTGGAATCAGCTTCAGACTTATACTACCTTAATGCCGGTGAGATATAGAAATATTAAGCCATGTAATTCTATTCCCTTTTATGGTATTGATGTTATACGTATTAAGCTTGTAACAAACCCAAATACACAATTACGATTATCATCTACAGTCATTTCTTTAGCTTAATATAGCTCTGCTTTCACCTCCTCTGTGCTGTTACTGACAGATATATTACTAATATATTACATTTTCATATATTATAGACCCCCAAAAACATTATATACTACTTTATACAATTTCTTTTTAAATGTTTATCTTTCTAAGAATATTTTGTTGATTATGCTGTTACATTTGTCCCAATTTTTTTCTACTTTTTATGCCCCTCCGCTCAGTACCCCCATTCCCTCCAGCATTCCCTGTCCGTAGTTCATGTCCATGAGTTGTACATGTAAGTTCCTTGGCTTCTCCATTTCCTATACTAAACCTCCCCTTGTCTATTTTGTACCTACCAATTATGCTTCTGATCCCCTGTACCTCTCCCCCCATTCTCCCTTCTTCCCCTACCCACTGATAACCTTCCATATGGTGATCTCCAATCTGTGATTCTGTCCCTGTTCTAGTTGTTCGCTTAGGTTCTTTTTTTTAGGTTCAGTTGTTGATAGTTGTCAGTTTACTGTCATTTTACTGGTCACAGTTATGGTCTTCCTTTTTTTAGATAAGTCCCTTTAACATTTCAATGGAATAGGGGCTTGGTGATGATGAATTCATTTACCTTGACCTTATCTGGGAAGCACTTTATTTGCCCTTACATTCTAAATCACAGCTTTGCTGGATAGAGCAATCTTGGATGTAGGTCCTTGCTTTTCACGATTTTGAATACTTCTTTCCAGCCCCTTCTTATCTGCAAGGTTTTTGAGAAATCAGCTGATAGACTTCATGGGAATTCCTTTGTAGATAAATAACTGTCTCCTTTTCTCTTATTGCTTTTAAAATTCTCTCACCTTTAATCTTGGGTAATGTAATTATGATGTGTCTTGGTGCGGTGGATCTTTGGATCCAAGTTGTTTGGAACTCTCTGAGCCTCCTGGACTTATATGTCTATTTCCTTCACCAGATTGGGGAAGTTTTCTTTCATTATGTTTTCAAATAAGTTTTCAATTTCTTGCTCTTCCTCTTCTCCTTCTGACATCCCTATGATACAGATGTTGTAACGTTTAAAGTTGTCCCAGAGGTTTCTAGGCCTCTCATTTTTTGGAATACTTACTTCTTCATTATGTTCTCTTCCAATGTTTATTTCTTCCTTTTGTTCCAAATAGCTGATTTGAGTCCTGCTTTCCTTCCCTTCTCTGTTGTTTCCCTGTATATTTTTCTTTATTTCACTTTGTATAGCATTCACTTCTACTTTTATTTTGCAGCATACTTAATCATTTCCGTGAGCATCCTGATTACCACTGTTTTAAACTCTGCACCTGATAGGTCGGTATCTCCTTGTTGGTTGCTATTTTCCTGGAGTTTTGATCTGTTCTTTCATTTGGGCCTTATTTCTTTGTCTGGGTGCATCTGCTACATTGTAAGCAGTGGAGCCTTAAGTATTTGCCAGGGCAGGGCAATCCAATTCATTGTGTTGTGGTGCTGTATGTAGCGGAGTGGTCAGAGAGGGAACAGTGCCACTTTCTCAACTCTCACCCTGCTTTCAGTCACTTTCCCATTTCCCACAATTGACTCATGCCCTTCCAGTTGCTGCCCTGGTGCTGATTCCCCAAGTGGGTGGGCTTTTGTGTGTTCTAGGACCCCATGGGCCCCTCAAACGGACTCTCCTGAGAGACAGGCAGCTTCTTTCCACTGGCGCCAACTGCCAGAGGTTTTGAGGCTTTATTTTCCTGGTGCAGGAACCCTGGGTTGCACAGTCTGTCTTGCTCCTCAGTTGTTCCTTCCAGTTTATCCACACGTGGATGTGGGGCCACACAGTCCACCAGCTGCTGCCTTGCTGCGTGTTCTGTTCCCTGGTTGCCCGTCTCCACCCCTCCTACCAGTTTGGATGAGTGTTTCTTCTTTAACTCCATGGCTGTCAGACTTCTATATAGTTCGATTTTCTGGCATGTCTGGTTGCTTTTTGTTTTTAAATTGGTCGTTATCCTTCTTTTGGTTGTGTGAGGAGGCAAAGAATATCTATTCATGCCTCCAACTTCGCTGGAAGCCCACGATAATAAAATGTTTTGTTTTATTTCTCAAAAGAAAGAAAATATGTGTTTATTCTCTTTTAAAAGTACAAACAGTAGGCCCTGACCAAGCAGTACAGTTGGTTGGAGCATCATCCTTATATACCAAAATGCGGGTTAAATCCCTAGTCAAGGCACATACAACAATCAACAATGAATGAATGCAAAATTAAACAGAATAAAACTTGTTGTTTCTTTCTCTCTCTCTCTCTCCTTTCCTCTAAAATCAATAATCAAAATAAAATTATATACAGTAATTACCTTTACTCCTGTTCTTTGTTCATGTGAGTTCAAATCACCATCTAGGGTCATTTGTTTTCAGCCTAAGAACTCACTTTAGTATTCTTGTAAGGTGGTCTGGTAGTAACATTTTTTAATCTTCGAATGTACCTCCACCTCACTTTTAAAAGACAGCTTTGATAATATAGAATATTTTTGGTTGACAGTATTTGTTTTTGAGTACTTCAAGGACTAATGTATCACATAATGAAACTCTGGTCATCAAAACACTATGTACATAATAGTCCCATAAAAATTATAGTGGTGCTGAAAAATTCCTACCACCTAAAAACATCATAGCTAATGTGGCATAGAGCAACACATTACTCATGCATTTGCGGTGACACTGGTGTAAATAAACGTACTGGTCTGACAGTTATATAAAAGCATATATAATTATGTACAATATGAGGGGGGAACCCACCCCAAAAATGAAATATATTCTGGAGGGCAGGCCCCTTCTAGTACAGGCTTCCCCCAATAGGTGAGTTTTCTAGGAATCCATCTGTAACAGTGTACCAGCTGGCATTGTGAGAGGCTGCATTCAGCTTCAGTGAATTCTTTTGAAGACTTTTTTCAATGCATTTGCCCATTTTTTATGAGCAGACCTGCCCACACCACATTGCATATTCAGCAGTTTTAGACCAGAAGGGGCATGACCCCCATGTCCCCCTATTCACCCAATCTCACCCCAAACAACTATTTTTTTGGTTTCCCTGGATGAAAAAAGTCCTCAAAGGGAAATGTTTTGCTGATGTGGAAGAGGTGAAATAAAAGCCAGCAGAAACACTGAAAGACATCAAAATCAAAGAGTTCCAAAACTGTTTTCAGCAGTAGAGAAAAACATCTCAATAGGTGTATTGCATCAATTGAACACTACTTTGAAGTTGACTGAAGTTTAAACATGTAAGAATACATAATTTTTTAATAAGTTTTTTTGATCCCCTCCTTCTACATAATCCTTGATAATAATAGTAACTGACTGTTACTGATGCATGCATCTGCCATACTATACTTTCTATCATCATTTGATTTTTTTTTTTAAGAGAGAGGGGGAGGGAGGGAAACAGCGATGTGTGAGAGAAACATCAATGAGTGAGAGAAACATTACATCAATCAGTTGCCTCTCACACACCCCCAACCAGGGACTTGGTCCACAATTTAGGCATGTGCCCTGATCAGAAAGCAAACTGGCTACCTTTCGGTTTGCAGGATGATGCCCAATGCACTGAACCACACCAGTCAGTGCTTTTAATCATTATTTTACAGTGTACTCCTATTTACAAAAGAAAGTTTGCTGTAAAACAGTATCCATGCTAACACTGGAGCAGCTTCATATATCTCATGCTTACATCTCTTGACTGCATAATTTTCTCTTGTGATCTAATTTTGTGTTGTTTGTACAATAATAAGCTATGCTAGCTTGTAGCCTAGGAGCAACAGGCTATACACCACATAGCCTAGAGTGGTAGTAGGCTATCCCATCTACATTTGTGTAAGTATACTTTATAATGTTCACAAAACAATCACCTAATGCTGTACTTCTCAGAACTTATCTGTCATTAAGTGGCACATGACTGTGTATTATTCCAGTGCCTTCTCTGGCTTCTGCTGAGAAATCAACTGTTATTCTTATCAGGGTTCCCTTATAAGTAACTAACTAGTCATTTTTCTGTTGCTACTGTTAAGATCTCCTTCTTGTCTTTAATTTTCAACATTTTTATATTAATGTGTCCACTTGTGGACTTTCTTGCATTAATCCTACTGCAAGTTCATTGGACTCCCTGGCTGTACAGGTTTTTCAATAAATATGAGAAGTGTTCAGCCATTATGTAATCAAATACTTTTTCTGTTCCTTTTTCTCTTCCCTTTTCCTCTGGTACTCCAATTATGTGTATTGTGGTGCACTTAATAATGACACTCATTTTTCTGAGGCTATTTTCAAGTTTCTTCATTTTTTTGCTCTCTCCCTTCCATAAACCTCAATCAATCCTTTTGCAAGTTCACTAATTCTTTCTTCTACCAGTTCAAACCTACTATTCAGCCCCTCTAATTTTTCATCAGTTATGTTACTTCAGCTTCACGATTTACATTGGATTTTTCTTTGGAATTTCTGTCTTTACTGATGATCCATATTTGATGTGAGTTGTCATGATACCTTCATTTACTTCTTCAAGATTTTTATTTATTTATTTTTAGAGAGGGGAAGGGAAGGAGGAAGAGAGAGAAACATTAATGTGTGGTTGCCTCTCACATGGCCCCTACTGGGGACCTGGCCTGCAACCCAAACATGTGCCCTGACTGGGAATCAAACCTGCGACCTTTTGGTTCACAGCCTGCGCTCAATCCACTGAGCTACGCCAGCCAGAGCTTTCATTTACTTCTTTAATCAAGGTTTCCTTGGATCCTTTGAACATATTTATAATGGCTACTTCAAAAGTCTGTTTCTATTAAATCCAGTATGCGGTCACTCTCACAGGCAGTTTTCTGCTGCCTGTCTTCCTAGGTTTTTTGGTCTGTTGGTTTTGTATGTCTCATAACTTTTTACTGGAAACTCAGTATTTTATATAATGCTTTGTGGCAACTCTGGTTACAGGTTTTTGTTTTTAATTATTTGTTTAGTAATTTTCTGTATTTTAAAGAAGTCTATTTTCTCACCCCCATAACCCTCCTCTGCAGTGTTATTTTGATCCTCAGGAAGCACAGCCTGAATATGCCCATAGTCACCCTGCACGACAGTAGCCGGGCAGGGCTCTGTCTCCTTCCCTGACAACTCCCACCTGTTAACCTCCACTAATCACTGTCAGCAGACTGCTCTATTGTTTTCAACAACACTCTCAAGTATAAACTGCTTTATAGAGAAATCCAATCAAATTCATGCTCCTATGAAGGAGTAGTTCCAGGGGTCAGTTTTGGACATTTACTTTGACCTCAAAATAGACCCCTCCAGCTACCTCTCACCCCAGTTCTCTCCAGCAAACTAGTTAGCTTGCAGTTTTGCCTCTATTTCCTTGAATCTACAAATCTCATCCTAACTGTCTTTTAACACAACCCCCACTTTTTAAAGAGTACTCTTAGGTTTGAACTTCTCCAGCTCTGTTGCAAATGAAGTCAGTTCCTTGAGGAAATGATTAGAACTCTTCTTTTATGACCTGCTTCTTCCCCTCCTGGTACCCCTAAACAAAATCTCTGAATCAGGGCTCTCAAGCTTAGGGCATGGACACCAGCAGACTTCTGTGATTGATACCCCTTAGAAGCTATATATTTGGTGGGGGAGAGGCATTAGCCTGAAGTTTTTCTCAGCCTGTCTCTTCTAACATGGAACTGCCACCCTTTAAGACAGGAAAAAGGTAATCTGTTCTCTAGTACTCTCAATGTCTCTGTACCCAGGGTAAAGCCTCTGTTCCACAAATGGGATCTGGACAGAAGGTAGTCCCCTAGTCACTGTACTGGCCCAAAACTTAGTGTCATCAGCAGTAAGCTGGGGCAGGATGAGAAATCCTGATGTCCTTCTCCTCCCAAGAAGAAAAACCTTCCCTCCAACTGAAAGCTCTTCATTTACTGTTTGTCCTAGCACCATTTCCAGACTCTTTAAATAGTCATTTTTTAGTTTTACTGGAAACTAGTTTTACTAGAAAGCTGGTCTGCAAAGCTCCTTATGATGTTAAGCTGGAAGTCACAGGAAGAGTTATGAAGATCATTTTCATGCAAGTTTAGGTTGGGAATAGATGAATTACAATGTGCTGTGTCACATCATCTAATATACGTGAATCTTTTAATAAACACACAGGGCAAGAATTACTATTCTCATTCTTTACAGATAAGGTTTCAGGAGGTTCAGAGTTTGTGACTTGCCCAGGGTTACACATTTACTACAAGATAAAGCAAGGATTTAATGCAAGATAAAGCAAGGATATGATTTTAGGTCTCTGATTATAAACCTGGTGCTCTACAGTTACAAACTTAATTGTGTCCTCCCCCCTCCAATTCATATGCTGAAGCCCTAACTCCTAATGTGACTAAATTTGGATACAGGGCCTTTAAAATTAAATGAGGTCATGAGGGCCCTAATCTAATAGGACTAGTGTCCTTCTAAGCAGAGGAAGAGACAGAGGATTACCTCTCCTCTCTTAGCATGTACACAGAGGATAGACCACGTGAAGGCACAGGGAGAAGGTGGTTGCCTGTAAGTCAGGAAAAGAGGCCTAAACAGAAACCAACCCTGTGAGCACCTAGATCTTGGACTTCTACCCTCCAGAACGGTGAAAAAATGATTTTTTGTTGTTTAAGTCACCCAGTTTGTCACACTGTACTTTTTTAGATTGAAAGGTAGATGCAATGCAAATGAGAATTAGCAAATAATTCTGAACTGATCATATTTAACAGTGCTGAGAAGTGATACAGGGAGCTGGGTCCCTGAAGCAGGCAGCATTTTGACTCTAAAATATCACGAAAGAGCATAACAGCAGCAGTGCTGCAATAATCATCTAAGGTCAAGAATCAAATTTTAGGTCAAAGGAAGGAGAAAGCCTACAGTAACAGCGAAAGATGAAAGGCCAATTAGATTTAAGTAATTAGAAGCCTGTATTCAACATGGAGCTGGAGGTACAAAAAATTAAGAAAAGGTAATGTTGCCCTGGTCAGTGTGGCTCAGTTGGTTGGAGCATCGTCCCATAACCAAAAGGTTGTGGGTTCAATTCCCAGTCAGGGCACATACCTAGGTTGCTGGTTCAATACCCAGCCTGGATGCAGATTACCCCAGGCATGGGTGTGTACATCTGGGCACATGCAACCAGGTGTGCACAGGAGGCAGCCAACCGAAGTTTCTCTCTCTCTTGCCCTTCTTCTCTTGCTAAAAGCAAATGTGGGGGTGGGGGCAGTTCCTTGGTAAGGGGAAAAAAAAAAAAACAAGAAAAGGCAATGTTAGGAACATAGCACATGTATACAAAGAGAATAAATAATAAAGCAAATGGAATAAGGTAAAATGAGTAACTGGGGACTGAAGGATAAATAGGAGGTCTTTGTAAATTTCTTAAAAGCTCGGTAAGCTTGAAATTATTTAAAAAATACACACAATCTAAGAGGAAAGAAATGTTCACACAAAAATTATTCACTTGCACCCTGGCTGGTGTGGCTCAGTGGACTGAGCACTGGTCTGCGAACCAAAAGAGTGCTGGTTGGATTCCCAGTCAGGGTACATGCCTGGGTTGCAGGCCAGGTCCCCAGTGGTGGTGTGAGAGGCAACCGCACATTGATGTCTCTTCTCCTCTCTCCCTCCCTCCCCCTCTAAAAATAAATAAAATCTTTAAAAATTATTCACTTGCTCCTTTTTATTAAAGTGACATATGAAGCGAGTCCAGAAATGTTGTTTCCCCTTGAAGCCCCCTTTTCAATTTTACTTCTTAGCACAATGATGTAGGGAAAGTACTCAACTTCTTAAACTTTGGTTTCCTTATTTTCATGGTGGAGATAATACTTTATGAAGGGAAGAGAAGTAACATGACAGCATACTTCCACTGTCTGGCCCATTTATAGCTCACACCTCATATCCATATAATGAAGAAATAGTTATGAATAGCTCTGAAGGTTCGAAAAAAATCTCTTCAGACTAAACTGATCAAGGATGGTTTCAGAGAGAAGACAATGTTCCACACAGGTTGTGAAGAACAGATAAAATTTCAGCTCTGGGGGCTGAAAGAGAAAGACCCACAAAACAGAGAGAAGAATACAAACTAAAGATGCAGACATTAGAAAATAAAACTGAAGAACAGCAGTAAATCTCATGAGTAGGGCACAGTTCTTCAAAAGGAATAGGTAAACATGAGAAATGCCAGGGCCTCTCAGTTCTTTCTTACCTTTTTTGTCAAGTTGTGGTATCCAAGAACTCACAAATTACTCCAATAGTCTAACAGCTTCTACCATCCATACACTGTACTTTTGTCTTTGAAATACTCCTCCCTTTGAAATTATAAAAAGGCTCTCAGTTTTTAAAAAAATCCAAATATAAAGGAAATAAGAGGAAAAATGAAAGTGTACTTCCCCTGGTTCCTAAAGGAAGCCTCCATCAAGTTCTCTGTATATCGCTTCAAAAATTGGTTACACAAGTATACACATACTCTTTTGTTTTTTCTTGTACACTGAAGGGATAATTATATAAACAGTTCTGTACTTTTCTTCAACTTTGGACAAACTCCTTCACATCAATGCCTATAGAACTAAATCATTTTTAAACTAATATAGTAATCAACTTTTATACAAATACCCAGACACTAGACATCAAACAATTAAGCTTGTTCCCAATTTACTATCACAAATATTCTTTCATGTATTTGCACACATCCTGCAGTTATGTCCAATTATATCTAAACAATGGAACATCAAAGTCAGAAGTATGTGCATTTAAAATTTTGATATTGTCAAAGTACCCTCTAAAATATTGCAAATACTTACTAGTGAATATGAGTGTACCGATTAGTTCCCCATGCCCACCCACCACAGCTACAGCTAACCCAGGAATGATTCAAACTTTTCCATGTTTGACAATATATGTGAAAAAATGCATCTCATAACACGTATTTTCTTAATACTAAAATATTACATGCTTTTTTCACTTTCACTCCTAAATTTTTCAGAGAATTCATATGTGATGGCTTCATCATTCTTATGCCTTATGGAATGTCTGCTGTGTATTCTTGTGTTTTATAATTTTGTTTTAATTTCTAATACAGTAAATGTTAACAGACACAAAACTATAACATAAAGGTTCTTTGGGGTTCTAAATAAATTAAGAGTGTAAAAAAATTTTGAGACCAAAAAATTTGAGAACCCTCAGTACAGATCATTTCTTAAGACAATCTTTTCTGTCTTAAGAAAAAAGAGTCCTTTAATATTCAGATATCATTCAAAAGGAAACTCAACATGTTTACAATATTTAATTCAAGAATTAAATATTTCCATTTACCTTGTTGGTTACAATAATAAATGTGAAGTTTCCTTCAAGTATATTCTACTTGGCTACTGTATGTATAAAGGAAAATTACTCATTACTATACATTAATTTTTAAGCCAACCACTGAGTTCTGTTTATAAACCTTCAGCTGATACTTTAATATTTAATATTTCTAAAAACTTACACATTGTGCCTTCCCATTTTAATGTTTATATCCCATTTCATGTCCCTTCTTAAAGTATTAACTAGTACTTCAGGAACAATGTTAAGCAACGAAGGTTACAGTTCACATTTTAATCTCATTTATAATTTTGATCTATATCTAGTGTTTTGCCACTAAACATGATACTGGGATTTTTTAAAGGTCAGGTTTATTGAGGTATAATTCACATACAGTAAAATCTGTCATTTAAATGAACATCACCACAATTAAGATAAATGACACTTTCTTCACTATAATTCTATCAGATCCCTTTCTAGTAAATCTACTCCTCCCAACCCCAGGCAATCACTATTTATTCCCTGTCCCTACATTTTTGTATTTTCCAGAATGTCAAATAAATGGGAGTACACAGTATGTAGCTTGTTGAGTGTGGCTTCCTCATTCAGTATTAACTAATTTAAGATTCACCCATGTTGTTGCATCTATCAGTAATTCATTCATTTTACTGCCAAACTGTATTCCATTGTTTCCCACAATTTGTTTATTCACCACTTTCTAGACATTTAAATTGTTTGCAGGTTTTGGTGATTATGAATGAGGCACTATGAACATTTACATGTTTTCTGTGTGAACAAACATTTCCATTTTTCTGGGTAAAGCCCTAGGAGTGAGACTGCTGAGTCATGAAGTATGTGTTTAACTTTAAAAGGAACTGTCAAACTGTTTTCCGAAGTGGCTGCTGTATCATCACACGTTCCTACCAGAAATGTATGAGATCTCCAGTTATGTCACAGTATTGAGACACTCTTAAAAAAAACCTCATATATAAGTGCCACCTATCCATACTTTCTTTACTAAAAATTTTAAAACCTGAAATGTGTGTGAAATTATCATCAAATGCCTTTTTGGCACTTATTTAAGTAATCACTGTTTATCTCCTTTGACCTATTAAATATGGTGGGCTATTAATAGATTTCTAATTAACATTTTCTTAAAAATTTCTACACCAGGATCCATAAATGAGATTGGTTATTTATATAATGCCCTTCACTCCCCTCCTCTTTGGGAGAGACAGTAGTATTTTATTTGTCACATTGACAGCTTTCTGAAAAACACATGGGTATGATTCCAACTATATGACACTCAGGGAGTGGCAAAACTTTGGAGAAAGTTAAAAGATCAGGTCTTTGCCAGAGGTTTAATGGGTGGAAGGGATAAATACCAGAGCACAAAGAGTTTTATGGCAGTGATACTACTCTGTAAGACATTATAATGACTAAGTCACTATACATCTGTCAAAACTCAGAACATACAACACCTGGAATAAACCCTACTGTAGGCCTGGCTGGTGTGGCTCAGTGGACTGAGTACTGGGCTGTGAGCCAGGTCAGGTTCTGGGGGGGAAGGGGCACATGAGAGGTGGCCACACATTGGTGTTTCTCACTTTTTTCTCTCCCTTCCCCTCTATCTAAAATGAGTAAATAAATTTCTCTCTCCCTTCCTTTCTATCTAAAATGAGTGAATAAAATCTTAAAAAAGAAACAAAAACAAAAAGTTGAGAAACAGGAGAATGTCTGTAACACAATATAACTGACCTTTGAATAACACGGTTTGAAATGCACAGGTCCACTTACACTTTTTTTTTCAGTAAATACTGGTATTGTTTCAACCTGTGGTTGGAGTCTGTGGATGCAGAGGGCCAACTATATGCATTGACCTACGCCACTTTATATACAGGACTTGAGCTTCTGTGGATTCTGGCATTCAGTGGGAAGGGGGAAGGCCCTAGAACCAATCTACCAAGGATACCAAGAGACAACTACATTTTGGGGGAATCAAAAGTTATACTTCGATTTTGTACTGCATGGTGGTTGGTGCTCCAGGGTCAACTGTACAGTCATGTGCAACCTAACTACGGGGATACCGTCAGAGAAATGTGTTGTTAAATGATTCATCTTGTGCAAACATCATGGAGTACACTTAAACCTACACAGTACAACCTAGAACTGTAATTGCATGTGCTATACTTTTATATAACTGGCAGTACAATAGGTCTGTTCATACCATCATCACCACAGACACGTGGGCTCAGATGTCATGATGTCACTATTTGACAGGAATTTTTCAGCTCCATTATCTTATGGGACCACTGAAGTATACACAGTCTGTTGTTGACTAATATGTCATTAAGTGGCATGACAATGACTGTACATAAACACATATACATAACCCTCTACACATTTTACAATGACTCATATAATCCAGAAGCATATCAACCACAATGAAGTAGGTGCTCGCTGGAAAGGGCAATGGAAGTAGGCCTCAGAAATGAAAGAGAAAAATTTAAAGGGTGTGTATGGTCTGTTCACAGGTGTCAAGAACTGAGAAGCATAATTACTTCAAAAACTTGTTACCAAAAAGTCAAAAATAGTAATAATAAAAGGAATGTCCCAGAAATAACAGACATGAATTTCTAGCTTATGTGTCCATGGAATGCCTTTACATGAAAAAAGACATACATCTAGGCACATCAATATGGAATTCAGGGGTTAAAAATAATATCCTAAAAGCTTCTAGACATGAAGGAATGACAGGGAAGATCATATAAAAAAGAAGAATCAGAATGGCTTTGAACTTCAATGGCAACACTAGAATGCAGAAGATAGCGCTATGACTTCCAAGATTTTTAAGCCTAGAATTTTATACCCAGCCAAATTACTGAATAAAATGTAAAGGTAAAATAAGGATTTTATTTCCTTATTCTCATGAAGCTCTCATGAAGTTTTTACTTACCAGGTATTCTTTCTCAGGAAGCTAAGAAAATGTGGGAAATAAAAGACCCACTATAGGAGAGGGACAAAGAGAATTTTAAGATTGACACAGAAAGAAATTCCAGGATAACAACTATGAGGGAGGCCTAAAAAGTAACTAGTCCAGAAAGTATTAAAAGGCTTGAGGGTTGCAGGACAACTGTCTTAGGAAATGAAAGGTGATGGGTAGGGGTGGGTAATAACTCCTAGAAAAACTGAATTGTTTAAGTGAATAAATAATATCATAAAACACTACATGATTCAGCTGTTAATAGTTAAAGCTGAAATACTGCAAAAACACTGAATATTAACTTCATCAACACCTGTGATAACTATATGGGGAGGATGGGAGACGCAGTGTGGAGATACGGAGAAAAGCCAGTCAATTGACAATGTCCAAAAATTGCTATATCAAGAAAGAGCAAAAAAAAAAAAAAAGAGCAACAGAACCAAGTCATTTATAAATATGAAAGAGGAAACAGCTAAAAGAAAGAAAACAGTAGCCTCAAATGTGTACAGGCTGGGACAGAGAACAGTTGCTTTCAGTTATTATTCTAATTCTAAAATTGTATTTTTTTAACAGCAACAAGTAAGGAACATAAACAGCCTTTCAGCTCTTAGTAAATTAAATCTTCACAATATCATTTCATTGTAAACAAAATACAGGTAGCTTGTTCTGCTGGAGACACTGAACTGCAAACCAAAACAAAACCAAGTTCTAGTGACTGATGTGAAGAATAGTCCAAATACCCCTGTGTTTGAATTAAAGCTCCACCACTTACTGTGTGAAGTAGGGCAAGTTAGCTAACCACTCCGTACACATAACCACCTCCTCAGTGGTTTTAAAGGATTCATTTAGTGAAAGCACCTGATACAGTGCTGGACCCATCAATAGATGTTACAACTTTCTGCTTGTCTCTCTGGTTCCCTAGTTACAAACCCACATTCTGACCTCAAGCTGCTTTGTTGTGCAGAGACCCATGGACAATGCCACACATTTCTCTCCTCACACTGCAAAATCAACGATGGTGAGTAAGCAGACTTATCTCTGTATATGAAGGGCAGCATTATTCTTGTTATGTGTAGGAGATTATCCCCATTATCTACATTCTGGATTATTGCCTGCTTTCAAGAACTGTCCCAATTAGTCTACTACGCTAGGTCAGAACCATTTTATCACTTAGGTCTGTTTTGTAGAGTTGGAACATCTTTGAAACAAAACAAAAACCCACAAACAACAACAAAAAAAAACTGTACAGTTCCATCAGTCTTTATTCCTACTCTTTCACTGCAGGGCCTCGAAATTTTCTAATGAGGGCCCTATCTAGCCCCTCTTTGGCCTGGGGCCACCTCCTGCTTACTATAACAAAGAGAGAATGAAATCAGCCCCAATCAGCTAATTAAATTGTTGATCACTTCCAGTGTTTTCTTCCATTATTATGGGTGAATTCATAATACCCTGCAAAGTACCAAGATCTTAATGCAAAGAGAGCAGTAAGGAATTATCTTTATCACTAGGATCAGTCATCTTTACTAGCAAGGCCACAAGTCTTAACTGATTTTCTGCAAGTATCCATACATACTTCTAAAAACAATCTGACAGATGTAAAAACGCAAACATCAGACATCATCAAGACTTTATCAATTCAATAAACACTATGCTAAAACACTAAGTTAAAGTAAGAATATATAATCGCTACTTTCAAAGGAAAAGGGAAAAAAATAAAGAGCAATGGGGAACAAAGAAAATAGTAAAGGAATCAATTAAGAACAATTCCAGACTATCTGGTATAATTTATAACATAGTTGAGATGACAGAAAATTACAAAAAACTGGACTGAGTTCTGAGTCTCCTGAAGACGAAGTGTAAAGAGAAACAAGATGGCTTACAAAACACAAATTATCTAAAAGTAGCAGTTATTTGTTGTTGTTTTTTAAAGCCTATCGGGGTTTTGAAAAAAACTGTCTCTAAGGGTCTCTGCTTTATATTGATAAATTAGAAATAGTGTCTTGAATAGCAATAAAGTTCTTTTTTTCCATGTTGCTTTTTCTTGCGTACCAATCCTAGATAAAAGTCTAGGTGCATAATGTTGAATCTCAGTTCTGTGAAGAAACGTCTATGAGGACCTCAAGTAACAATGCAATTATACTGACTTCAGGCAAGGCATTTATTTTTGCCATTTAATTTATTCTAGGTTTTAATAAAATGTTTTGTTTCCCTACTAGACTGTAAACTAAAGGATTATTTTGTTTGATTCTATTTGAACTTCTTTTGCTATTCAGTACAGTACTTTACAGTTTCTGCTTAATTATAATGACTAAATGTCACATAGTACTTATAATACATTCAATATTTGCTAGTCTTCCCCTACACTATAAATTCCATGAGGGCAGAAAAAGTATCATGATCATGTCTATATCCCCAGTCTGGTGCACATGATCATTCTGTAAGTATTCACTGAATGAATGAATTAAATAAAGAAAACAACCAAGAAGTATGAAAGAAGAGGAGAAATAATTTTTAAAATGGCAGTAACTTTAGGTTCTAAAGCTGGTTCCAACAGGAGCTAGATGACCTTACCTAAGTTAATTAACTTCTCTGACCTTCAAAGTTTTCATCTGTAGAACAAGAAAAATTGTTCTTGTTCTTACAGTAGCTCTACTTCAGAGCTACTGTAAGCATTAAATGTTTTAATATAAAAAAGTATTTAGCACAATACCTGGAAGGGACCTCAATAAACGTTAATTCCTTTACTTTCGTTCATGTCCTCAATCTTAAAATCAGGTATTGTACCTAGAACAGTCCCTTCCAAGAACAAATTATTACAGTAAAAATACAGGAGTTCACTCTCACTTTCCTTTGAAAAGATTTCATCCCTTCGATTTTTAAAACAGGGAATACTTGTTACTTTCAAAATATTACAAATCCAAGAACAAGTTTGAAAAAACAATGTCAAGAATGAGACTTGAAGCAACAAGAGGGAGGAAAAAATCACTCGTCTACGGCTAAGATTTTGAAAGAACTGTGTATTAAAAGAAAAAAGGATTGAAAAATTAGTAATTATTTAACAGTATGTTTTAGAAAATACTTCGAAATTGTCTATTCTAAATTTAAACCTTAAAATTCAGTTATTGTGAAATCTTACACTTGTAAGGAGAACATTAAATACTTTCATTCAAAGCAAAAATGTTCCTTCAAGACGACTTCCCTGACTGCAGTCATCCTCCAATTTACTCCTCCCCTTTTGAAGCTTAATCTAATACTTCGCCGTTTCCCTCGAATCACCACGCACACATACAGTGTACAAACGAAGTTCTGCCATTCCTATAATTACCACACCCCTGTCAGCCGCTTCAGGCCCATGTTGTTATGACATCGGTAAACTGCAGACGTCCTCCTCCACCCCACCTCCCTCCAAACCACGGGCTCCCGCTCGGGCTGCAACTTGTGAATTCCCGAGACGGTCCCTTCCCGCCTAGGTTAGAATCTTTACACGTTACCCCCAACCCGCCTCCTCTTTCCCGCTTCAGTCTCAGCACTCGAAGCTACCCACCCCCGCCCCCCGCCCGCTAGGGCCCGGCCGCGGCGCAGGCTCCGTGGCCGCCTCATCTCCGCCCCGCAACCTCCGCAGCCCGCAGTCCCCGGCGCCGTTCCCCGCCCCACCGCCTCGCCTCGCCCCGCCTCAACCGGCGTTCCCAACAGCTATCGCACTAGCGCTCCCCACCCCCACCTTACCCTCCTCCGGTCGCGCGGCCGTTAGGCCAGCCGGGCCTGTGACGCACAGACGCTCCCCGGGCGCCTGGGCCCAACAACCCCAGCTAGAGCACCGCCGGCGCCCTCCCTGGCCGCGGGACCTCGGGTCCCGCCGAACTGCCGGATCCGCGGGGAGGGGGAGGGGCCGAGACTGCAGGACCCCCGCACTCACCAGGCTAACGGCAACCGATCCCGGTGCCACTTGGGGTGAACCGCTTGCTCGCTCGCCGGCCTGCCGAACCTATCGCGTACACAACCTCGAAGAGTCGGCTCGCACCTAGTCGGTGCTCACCAGGCCTCGCTCTCCACCACCGCGCAACCAGCAGCGAGATCCAGCTCAGCCGGCGTTCTCAGTGCGTCTGCGCGCGGGCGGCCGGCCCACGTGCCTGCGCACGCCCCTCCGCGGCCCTGCCGCAGAGTCTACTGGGAGATGTAGTGTTTCAACGGCCTTTCACTGGAAGTCCCAGCGGTTAACCCCGAACCAGTAGAAAAGTCGGAGGCGGGGTAGAAAGTCTCGTGGGGGAGGTTCGCGGTCCAAGGCAAAGGTTGTAGAGTCGTGGTGGAGTGACAATGAAACTGCACTTCTTAGGTTGAATTGCAAGGTTAAGTCTACAAACCTGTCTTCGAAGCTCTTCCAGTCCTATCGACCCTCGCTCATCTCTATCCGTATTTAGCCTCTAACACCATGGATTCAAATAAACGTTTATTGAGTGGAGGATGGGATGAATGAAGGCTGAGGTAGTATAACTTTTGAGGAAGCTTCAGATTGTTCCTTTTTTTTTTAGTTTTCTCCCATACCCTTTGCCTAATAATTTATAAGTGACAAAAATCTTTAAGACATAGGTAAAACACAAGTACTTGGTAAAATCTCAGCGCCTCAAACGAAAATTTGGGGCAAATAATTGTAACTGTTAAATTTGATGGATTTTTTTTTCTTTTCTGAGAATTCTTTTTGAGCAGTGGCTTCAAAAGAAGAAGGACTGAAGCCAGACAAGCTGAGGTCAAGGAATAGAAAGTCACGTGTAACATGATTTATCATATAGATTTAAAGCACCTGCGAAGAAGCAAGCTGAAAGAGATGGGGTAGCTTAATACATGTGTAAGTGTGGGGGAGAAGATCACACTACATGAATCCTGGGCTATACAGTGTTCATTTCTCCTAGCTCTCACTCCACAGCATCGGTGTTTCCCATCAGAGTTGAGTTTGAGCAAAGGTGCTAAGGGAAAGAGAAGGTATTCTGAGAGACTCAGCGGAAACTATGCCTGACCACAGTAAAGCTGAGGACAGATCATTTTGACCCAATTAGGGACTAAGATTATTCAGAGCTGGACTTTAGTCTTAGTGAAAACTAGTTTATTTCCAGTTCACCCTTACTCCTAGCTAGTGTATCCCTTGAGGATTTCAACTGTAAAATAATAATAATAATAATAATAATAATAATAATAATAATAATAAAAACAGAATCACTTTGAAATGGAGCTGGAACTGTCATCTAAGAGGAACTGCCTTGCACATCTTATGCCTCAAACCTATGGAATGTTAAAACAGGGCAAAACAACCTTTGGACTGGGCCTAAAGCAACATTGTGTCCCAAAGTATTGTTTGCAAAGATAACAAGAAAGTAGATATTATTTCTACCAGACCGATGACCACCAGACTGAAAATTTTAAAAATTGTTTAAAATTAGCATCACTGTTATGTTACTGAACCAATAGAAATGACTTTCGTCTATTGATGTAGTTATTCTCCTTACGTTCTCATAAATATCCCTTCCCTATGTCTCTAATTGGAACACTATTTGAGTTTCTGTCTGAATCAGTGATTCCTAAATAGCTATCCTTTGATCTGAAGTAAATGTTTGTTGCCTTTCACTTTGAAAGGTCTTTCATTTTTAAGTTAACACAACCAAAAGTCTGGTGTATATACTAGCGCCAGGCCTCTTAAGCCCAATGAGACAGCCAAAAGCTTTATTCAGCCCCTGCTTTCATAGTTAGCAATAGCTTCAGGTAGAAAAGTGATGGCAAATGTCTGGCTCATCTCTTACAGCTACACTTTCTTCCAGTTCTTGGACCCACAAATTCTCATTGCCATGGTAGCAGTTCATTGCCTTAATGTTTTTTATATTTTGTCCTGTTCTCAATGGTGGGAGGATTTGTTCAAAAACAATGGTAGGCCATCACTGAAACATAATTCCCATATATATGTTGCCTTTATAAAAATGTTATCATAACATACATGGTGTTTTATTAGATAATGTCTCTCTGACTATATATATTTGTATTTTGAGAAATTTAAAAACTATAAAACAATAGTTTTGCTATTACAAACAATGCTGATATGAACATTCTTGTACACATCTTCATGTATACAGGGAAACTGCTAGATCCTAGGACATCACATCTTTAACTTTACTTGACGTGGTAGGCAGAATTCTAAAATGGACCCATGACCTTGGCCCCTCAGTGTTGCTGTGGATGGGATCTGTGACTTTGCCAACAGAATGTGACAACAGTTCTATTGATGTGATGTCACTCCCATGATCACATTTCATATGTAAGTATCTTAGGAGACTGGAGCTACTCTCCTGCTGGCCTTGAAGAAGCGAGCTGTCATGTTGTGAATTGTGCACAGAGAAGGTCACGTGCCACAAAGCTGTGGGTGGCTACACAGACCTGAGTACAGCCTCCAGGCAATAGCCAGTAAGAAACCAACGCCCTCAGTCCTACAACCACAAGGAAATGAATTCTACCCACAACCTGAGAAAGCTTGGAAAAAGGCTCTTCCCCATTCAAGCCTCCTGATGAAAAGATAACTTGACTTATACCTTGATTGCAGCCTTGTGACACCCCGAACAGGGCAACCAGCTAGGCTGTCCTTGGACTTTGGGCCTGAAGAAAGTGTGGGATAATAAAGTGTCTTAAGATACTAGGTTTCTAGTAATTTGTTACACAGCAATGGAAAACTAATATACTAAATATACTAGATATTGCTGGATTATTTCACAAAGTGGTTATACCAGTTTATACTCCATAAGCAGTAAATGAGATTCTTTTTCTAAACATCTTTGCTAACATTTGGAAATGTCCTACTGTTTTTATTTTCACCAATCTGATGTATATGAAAATAAATAATGATATATAATAATTACACATATATTATTACTTTAAAAACTAAAATTTTGTACTTAAAATTATGTATTCGGTTATATTTCTTTTCTGTTTCATAAATGCTATTACTTAACAAAATAACAATAGGACTAATTAAAAATGGCAACTAGTAATAATAGAAGGACTAATTAAGCAAATAATATGTGTGAGAAAAATACAATGATATCTTTATGTTTCTGTACTAATTTTAAAGGAGGATGTAAATACAATAGAACTAATTAAACATATTCCCTATATTAAATTAAAGAATTCCGTCTCATGATACAGTGGGATATTTTTATTCTTTCTGCTTCCTTTTCCATCAATACGTCCCCGAACCTTTAGGATATCTTTCTTTTCTTCTCTGTGTAAAACTAAATACGGTCAAATATAAAATTAATTTCAACTGCACCTCTGTTCTTCTACCTACATTGCCCTGATTCCTGTTGTTGGAACAAACGATGCCAAGCTAAATATTCTCTCGACAAAAGTGTTTGAGCATAGCATACTTAGGATTTTATTTACTGGCATAGCAGGGTTTTAAACTTGTGGAATTCATTTCCAGCTCTCCCAAATGTCCACCCATCTTATATCTATAGACCTATTTGGTAAACCAACTGTCAGTTGTATTCTTTGTAGTTGTAAATTAACCATGAAGGATCTCCCTATCTAAAATGCTCATCGTTTTTAAAACACTCTAAAGCACATTGTACATAATATTAAGTTAAACCTCTCTTCCCAGGGAAAATGCTTTTAAAGAATAGAGGTATTTGGACTTGTGAAACTGAAGCTAGAATCCAACTAAGTTCACCGTTTTAGTAAAAAAAGAAAGTTTTTTTAATTGAATTTATTGGGTTAACATTGGTTAATAAAATTACGTAGGTTTCAGATGTACAATTCTACAACACATCACCTGCATGTTGTATTATGTGTTCACCACCCCAAGTCAAGTCTCCTCCCAGCACCATTTAGCCCCCTTTACCCTCTCCTCAGAAAGTTCTGTTTAACTTTCTTGTCTTTTTCTAGGGACTTTTTTCTTAAGCTCTAAAAATGTCTTATTCCCCGCATCCCAAAGTCTTCCTTTTTCTTCCTTTGAAATTTTTTGTCACAATCTACATACAATATTGAATGACTCAAATGTAGTTGGTTGTTCCTTTTCTAGATTCCTTATGGCCCCTTCAAAGGTTATTACATAGTTCTGGAGGATCAACAAGTTTATTTCTTTTCCACTATAATCTTTCTCTTCATTCTCATCTTCAACATGTTTCCCAATTAGGGCAAGACATTCTTCTTGTTCCATACTTTGTTTTGTTTTTATTTTGTTTTCCTTTATATTGCATTTATTGGGATAACACTGGTTAACAAAATTATACAGGTTTCAGGTGCACAGTTCTACAGCACATCATCTGTACACTGTATTGGTGCTCACCACCCCAAGTCTTGTTCCACGCTTGAAAATGTGATTTTACTTCAGGCAAGCATTTAACATCTTTTCTATGGCTGGCAACCATGATAGCCATCTTATGGGCACATGTTTAAGGAAACTATTGTCTTCCATTTGTACAAAGTCAAAAATTTCATTAAATGCTTCTCCACTTGTGAGGAAACTAAAACATGCTGTTGTTGGCATATCACAGGTAATCAAACCGCACCCCTCTTTTAAAAGTGTTCTGTAGGAGGTATTTATCAATGAGATTATTTCATTTTCTTTGGTAGAAGTTTAGAGATGAAATAGAATTTGTCAAAGTTAACATTTGCACTGAAAACAGATAAATGAGTCAGTCTACTTTGTCCTTGGACAAGATATAACACCCTTCGTTTTATGTGTTGTGGTTTCATTCAAATCTACATAGATTTCCAGAAGGTGATTTTTTTAATTTTTAAATTTTTTATTTATTTTTAGAGAGAGGGGGAGGGAGGGAGAAAGAGAGGCATGTGCCCTGACTGGGAATCAAACTGGTGACCATTTGGTTTGCTGTCCTGCGCATAATACACTGAACCACACCGGCCAGGGTATCAAGAAGATAATTTTTAACTGCATTCTTCAAGTCAAATTACTTTAGGAGCTAGAGAGAATATTATTTAGAATCAGGAAATGTAATCTCACTCATTCCAAGGAGTAATCAGAGATACAACACAATAATGCATGTTGGTTCATGTGATGGGCCCGAGATAATCCAATAGCTGCTATTTTCAAATACGCATGGGTGTCTTTTGAGGAAACGAAAAAACTTTTGATTGATTTTGAAGTACTTTTCTGTCTTATTCCAGACTTTCAAACATCAGTCTCCATATATGCTTTCTCCATATATCAGTCCCCTTCTCTACCATACCCAATCCCAAATTCCTCTCTGCATATTGTACAGTGACCTATTTTTGTTATTTGCCTTCCAAATCCAGTTATATTATCCTCCTGTCTGTCATTAATATTACACAGTTGTTTACCTTTCTTTTTCAGTGATGTCTGGGTCATGCTGTTGTTGGCATTATAATCATTCTCATTTTCATTTTCTTAACTCATAATATATGGTCACTATATTCACATTGTCAAAAAATTCAACTTAAATGAGGCACAATGGTTAATCCGCAGGCAAAGTCAAAGATGGACTGCTAATGTTCTAATGTTTATGATGACAACACACTTAAATTGCACACTTAGGTCACATCCCTCAGGGTGATGCAACAATGGATAATCATTACTATGAACTGCAAATCATGATTATCAGTATCAATGGTGGAGCAGAAAAACAATGACGGTGACTATAAAAGCCAAATAATCTATGCTGTATCCATTCCTGGCTGGGTACTCCGTTGGTCAGAGCATTGTCTCAGTACAGCAAGGTTGCAGGTTCCATCTCCAGTCAGGACATATCCAAGAAGCAACCAATGAATGCATGAATAAGTGGAAGACCAAATTGATATTTCTTTTCTTTCTCTCCCTTCCTGCCTCTCTAAAAATAATAAAACATTAATTAATTAAAGCAGTGTTGCTTTCAGCTCTGATTTTTGTGGGGCAGTCATGGATTTTGTAGTTTTCCCCAATCTCTCACATGAATCATAGAAGACCAGAAATTTTCTGGGTTTCCTGGGAGGGTTGCCCAGGATGTAGGAATTTTGGTGCTAAACCCTGGAAGGTCAGACAAATCAGAACAGTTGGTCACCCTTTCCCACTTGTACTGGCCAGATGTATCCCCTCCATGTAGCCAGGATGCCCATTCCCCTACTTGCTGTGAATGCTGGCTGATAACTCTCAGGTGCCTCCTCCCCTGAAGAATTATAGGCCTACCAGGGGCCAGCTTGCGAGAAGTCTTCCCACTCCCACTCCCAAGGACAGACCTAGGCCAATAACTGACATCAGAGTGAGTTCAAAAGGCCAACTCTTGCTATAGTGTGGGACGTACTCTAATAGTACAATTTGTGTTCTTGATCATTTCCCTGGAGTAAGACTAAAGCTAGTCATCAGCTCAGACTATACTCTTAATAGCTTCCCCCTGCCCTGTACTATCTCCTTTATTCCCATATTCCTAAGAGCTCACCCCCAGTAAGTCACTTGAACAAGAATCCCCATCTCAGGCTCTGCTCCTAGAAAACTGGACCTAGGACATGAACCAAACGTGTTGTTTTCCATTTCCTTAACCAGTTTGCCAAGACCACTTACAGAAATTAGTTCATTATTTTACCAGCGATCTGCAATTTTACTTCTGTCATTCATGTAAAAATACACACTCAGGGCTCTGTATTGAGAAAAGTATACATATTGTCACATTATAATCAGAAAATAAAAAAAGAACCAGTGAGTAAAAGTGCAAGCATCAAGTAGCAATTTTGACTTGAATGTGGGAACTTGAATGAAAAATCAATTGTATTCTTCATCACGCAAATTCTGACTTTTAAATGGTACTTAGCTTCTAAATGCAAATACGTGCTGGAAATTTTTCAATGTACCATAAAAATATTGACACTATAAAACCTGCAATGTAAAGAGGGGGATTACAAACATAACAGAATATTTATATATTTATATAATTTTGTTTATATTTATATATTATATATGCATATCTAATTAATATATAATTTATAACATAATTATGTATCATGGATGTTTATAATGTATAATTATATTATATAATTAATTTATATATTACACATGTATAA